>PVJN01002785.1:0-111659 GCA_004026805.1 Lasiurus borealis | reverse complement strand
TCTCTCTCTCCCCTCCTCCTCCTCCTCCTCCTCCTCCCATCAAAGACTCTCATCACTGATGTCTCTCTCTCTCCCTCTCCCCCCCCTCTCTCCCTCCTCCTCCTCCTCCTCCTCCTCCTCCTCCTCCACACCCTCTCCTTCTTTGCAGCATATCTCACAGCTGTTCTTTAAGTAGCATTTAATGTCTGAACACACAACCGGAATATAAACACCTTGTCTGTGGAACCTGTCTGCTCTGTTCACTACTCCGTGCCCAGGGGCCTGGCACTGCACTCAAAGAATGTACCAACTGAATAAGTGACTCAGGCGCTCTGCTGGGACACAGGGATTGCAAGATAAGAAAGAGAGCATCTCTGTGATCAGCATGCTGAGTACAGGAGTGGCAAATCATCATTGAGAAGCTTGTGCATGGAGAAATAAAAGTTTCATCTAAGGTACCACAATACCAGATACCACATTTCAAAAAGAAGGATGGGACCAAGATGTCAAGTTTCCTAAAGAAACGATTGAAAACTCATCCAAATCACGGTAAAAAGGTCCAGAGGAGGGTTTTTTGGAAGCTGCCGCTGGCATTCTGTGACTTCTGCCCCACCTCAGCTGAAGGGGAGGGGTGGAAATCTTCCCATCACCCCAAGCCCAGGAAAAGGACTCCGTGGTATGTATGACCTAGGGAGCCCAGGACAGGTCCCTGCAGTTGGGTGGACGCCACGTCTGTTTCACGCCTGGGAAATAGAAAGGACTGGCTGCTAACTGCTCTGAGGACAAGAGAAAGGTGGTTGCTATGCAGAATCAGCTCACACTCCCTCACTCTGAGCTGACAAGGATCAGGATATGCGCCCCTAAAATATGGCAGCTTGCCATCATGAATATTTCAAGCTGCAGAAATCTGAGAAAGAGCAGGCATAACCCTGAAGCAGGTCATATGACCTTCTGTGAAAGGTGCCCTCTCCATAACTGGAGGGAAGGAGCATCCTGGTCTCCATCCTTGTCTGCTGACAGGAATTCTGAATGAGGAGGCCTGCGTTTCCCCAGCTCATTAAACTCGGCTCACATCCTTTTTGTCCTAACACAATGCTCCACTCATCAAACCTAGCATTAAAACATTCAGGTTTAAGCCCTTCTTTGGGGCTTCATCTCCTTAGGAAGGCTTCCACGTCATGTAAAACTCAAATTAAACTGCTCCCTGGTGTGACTCAGTGGTTGACACAGCATCATGGATTGGCTGCCTCCTGCACCCCTCACACCAGGGATCAAGCCTGCAACCCGGGCATGTGCTCTACCCGGGAATCAAACTGTGTCCTCCTGGTTCCTAAGTCAACATTCACTCAACCACTGAGCCATGCCGGCTGGGCCAACATGCTAAATTTCGTTAACATGAACAATAAATTAAGACCTTAAGAGTAAGTCAAATACAACTATCAAAATATCACATTTGGCCGAAACCAGTTTGGTTCAGTGGATAGAGCATCAGCCTGTGGACTGAAAGGTCCCAGGTTTGATTCCAGTCAAGGGCATGTACCTTGGTTGCGGGTACATCCCCAGTAGGGGGTGTGCAGGAGGCGGCTGATCAATGTTTCTCTCTCATCGATGTTTCTAAATATCTATCTCTCTCCCTTCCTCTCTGTAAAATCAATAAAATATATTTATAAAAAGAAAAGAACAAATAAAATAAAATAAAATGTCCATACTACCCAAAGCAATCTATAGATTCAATGCACTCCCCATTAAAATACCAACGGCATATTTCACAGACATAGAAAGAACTCTCCAAAAATTCATCTGGAATAAAAAAAGATCCCGAATAGCCACAGCAATCCTGAGAAAGAAGAACAAAGTAGGTGGGATCTCAATACCAGATTTCAAGCTATACTACGAAGCCACTGTTCTCAAAACAGCGTAGTATTGGCACAAGAACAGATATATAGACCAATGGAATAGAATAGAGAATCAAGGTATCGACTCAAACCACTGTACTCAATTAATACTTAACAAAGGAGGTATGAACATACAATGGAGTCAAGACAGTCTCTTCAATAAATGGTGTTGGGAAAATTGGACAGATACATGCAAAAAAATAAAACTAGACCACCAACTTACACCATACACAAAAATTAACTCAAAATGGATACAGGACTTAAATATAAGACAGGAAGCCATAAAAACACTAGAGCAGCGGTTCTCAACCTGTGGGTCGCGACCCCTTTGGGAGTCGAATGACCCTTTCATAGGGGTCACCTAAGACCATCGGAAAATGCAGATATTTACATCACAATGCATAACAGTAGCAAAATTTCATGGTTGGGGGTCACCACCACATGAGGAACTGTATGCAAGGGTCACGGCCTTAGGAAGGTTGAGAACCACGGCACTAGAGGAATCCATAGGCAGAGAAATCTCAGATATATGCCAAAGCAATTTCTTCACCGATACTGCTCCTAGGACAATGGAATCTAAAGAGAAAATAAACAAATGGGACTACATCAAAATAAAAAGCTTTTTCACAGCAAAAGAAACCATCAACAAAACAACAAGAAAGCCCACTGTATGGGAGAACATATTTGCAAATGTTATCACTGATAAAGGTTTAATCTCCAACATCAACAGGCATCTTATGCAACTTAATAAAAGGAAGACCAATGACCCAATAAAAAAAATGGGCAACGGATCTAAATAGAATCTTTTCCAAAGGACACAGAAGGAAGACCACGAGTTATATGAAAACATGCTCAAAGTCACTAATTATCTGAGAGATGCAAATCAAAATGACAATGTGATACCATCTCACACGTGTCAGAATGGCAACCATCAACAAATCAACAAACAACAAGTGCTGGCGAGAATTCGGAGAAAAAGGAACCATCATGCACTGCTGGTGGGAATGCAGACTGGTGCAGCCACTGTGGAGAACAGTGTGGAGTTTCCTCAAAAAACTAAAAATGGAACTCCCATTTGACCCAGTAATCCCACTTCTAGAATTATATCCCAAAAAACTAGAAACACCAATCAGAAAGGATATATGCACCCTTATGTTCATAGGAGCACAATTCACCATAGCTAAGATTTGGAAACAGCCTAAATGCCCACCAGCAGATGAGTGGATTAGAAAACTGTGGTACATCTACACAATGGAATACTACACTGCTATAAAAAAGAAGGAATTCATACCATTTGCAGCAGCATGGATGGACCTGGAGAGCATTATGCTAAGTGAAATAAGCCAGGCAATGAAAGAAAAATACCACATGATCTCACTCATTTATGGAAAATAAAGAACATTATAACCTGATGAATAAAAAGATTCAGAGGCAGTAAAGCACTGAACAGACTGGCAGATTACAGCGGGAAGGCTGGGGAGTGTTGGGGATCGGGGGAAAGAGATCAACCAAAGGACTTGTATGCATGCATATAAGCACAACCAATGGACACAAGACACTGGGGAGGTGGGATGAGGGCATGTGACAGGGTGTAGGGGAGGCTGGGGGAAGATCAATGGGAGAAAAAAAGGAGATATATGTACTAATACATGTAATATTTTATTTTATTATTTTTTATTTTTTTAAATATATTTTATTGATTTTTTTACAGAGAGGAAGGGAGAGAGATAGAAAGTCAGAAACATCGATGAGAGAGAGACATTGATCAGCCATCTCCTGCATGCCCCACAGTGGAGATGTGCCCGCAAGCAAGGTACATGCCCCCGACCAGAATCGAACTTGGGACCTTTCAGTCCGCAAGCCGACGCTCTATCCACTGAGCCAAACCGGTCTCGGCCATGTAATATTTTAAACAATAATAAAAAAAGAAAGATTTATGAAGGCACCCCAGAGCTGTGTTTAACAAAACTCCATATTAATACACCCACCTTAGAACACAAGGGTCACGGGCAGAGAAATTGACAAGATATTACAAACGGAAACAACCCACTTTTACACCTTCTAGCTGTCATCGTCACAATGTCAACGTTCAGAACCAGGAGAGGAAACGGGTTGTGACTCCAGCCAGTGTCTAGGACCTCTGGTGCCCTGGCCCTTCTTTTGATAACAACCTCCTGATTTCCCTCTAGGGAACCCCTCTCAGATCACATGGTTCGCTCGTGACTGACAGGAGACTGACAGCTGGCACACAGCCCTAGCTCTCGGGGTGATCCAGGTGACTAACAGGGGCACGCATTCCTGGCGAGGCAGGCCGCCGGGGTGCAGCTGGCACTCTGGGGAAGGAAGTTCCCCTTTGCTGGGCTTACTAAGATGGTAGATCAGAAGGCAGAGCTGCTGGCAGCAATCTCTGTCTCCACAGGGAAGCGCTCACCTGAGAACCAAACCCACAGAAGGGAGGGACAGGGACAGGAAGAGACTACTGATGACACCACTTGGGCACCCTGACCCAACCCTGCCCAAGTTTTACCCTCTAATTTTTCAAACACGCCAGTCCCAAAACGACCTTTTCTTTTAAGCCACATCTGAGTTGGGATTTTGTCGCAACCAAGCGCTGCGAATACTAGCAGCAATTTTAAACCACTAATAACCCCCCTTCCCACCCCCTACTCCCAAAAAGCTCATACCTCCTTGTAAAAGTCTCAGCTTCCTCTAGGATGCTTCAACCCATAATTTCCTTCCCGTCCTCTGATTTTCTAAGAGATTATTGGGCACCTCCCCAGGCATTCAATTATCTATTCCCTTTATTGTTACTCAGTCCTCATGGCCTCATCCCAACTATATATACAAAGATGGTCAAGGATGAGCTAAAACTCTTTGTATCTTTGACAGCATCTTCCAACCCTACAAAGTACAATCAGACAAATCATGTATGAGAAAGAAAAGGTAACTACAGATGGTCTGTATCAAAGTAGAAAACTTGCCCTAGACCCATGGCCGGCAAACAATGGCTTGCAAGCCACACGTGGCTCTTTGGCCCCTTGAGTGTGGCTCTTCCACAAAATACCATGGCCCGGGCGAGTCTACTTTAAAAAATTTGACTCTCAAAAGAAATTTCAATCGTTGTACTGTTGATATCTGGCTCTGTTGACTAATGAGTTTGCCGACTACTGCCCTAGCCGGTTTTGCTCAGTGGATAGAGTGGACTTAAGGGTCATGGGTTCAATTCTGGTCGAGGCATGTACCTTGGTTGCAGGCTTGCTCCCCAGCCCTGGTTGGGTTGCGTGCAGGAGGCAACCAATTGATATATATCTCTCACATCGAGATTTCTCTCTCTGTGTCTCTCCCCCTTCCATCCACTCTCTCTTAAAAAAAAAATCTCAATGGAAAAATATCCTCAAGTAAGGATTCACACACCAAAAAAGAAAAAAGAAAACTTATACCTTTACTGGAAACGAGCTTGAAGGGATGTTGGTTAAGGTCATCTCTATCCTTTCATTCGAACGCTAATAATACACCAGGGAATAAGACAAGGTCCCCACTTTAACAGTTAGCTGGTCGGTGGGTCTCTCCCAAACCCCTCCAAAAAGAGACCACTGGTATCTAAAGGCTCAACCACTGAGCACGCTGAACCGAGTTTTCAATCTTCCTCATCCAAAATGGCAGTAGAAGGTGGGTGAGCAAAATAAATTGGGGGGGAGGGAGAGAGAGGGGAGAGACAGTTGCTACCCACTACAGCAGATTCTGTCTGAACCTATCTGACTGACTTCCTCATGTAAGTTCAGTTTTGAATATTTGTTCCCATACTTAGTGCATGTAAGGAAGTAATGTATTTTACACACATACACCAGGAGCACAGACACGCACACATACCCATCCAGCAGTGATCTATAAACCTCTAATCCAAAAAGTTCTCAATAGCGACAATCTTTTTGTTTCCTATTTGGCAGCAAAACTTGACCTGACCTGAACTTATTTGGTGGCACAACTTGGACTAAACTTACGGAAGTTATTTATAGTCTTTATTTTCCTCATGAGTGTGAACAGTCATATGTTCCGCTGTAAACGATACTGGTATTTAATATCAGGTCATTCAGTAGTTCCAGAAGTTTTGGATAAGGGAATATAGATTTGTGCATAAATAATTCAACTAAGTAATGATGGTCCTGAAATAATAATTTTTTTTACTTCTAAAGTCTACAAATATTTAAAATCAAGACTTTCTAAGCTAAAATGAATCTTGAGAGCATAGTTAAGCTAGTGTCCTCATTTGTTGATGAGGACATTAAACTCCCAAGGGCACATGACTTGCCCAAGAAAACCAGTTTTCAAAAGACATGTTGCCACCTGCTGCCCTCACCCCAAGGCAATGAACTTCAGTGAACTTTAGATCCCAGCTTGAGGGTGCTCACTGTGGATTTGGATCCAGTTTTGCTTTTGTTCATCAGAGTTCCCATGGGTTCTCCAGAAAATACCTGGTTGAACTTAAGGGAAAAGTAAAAAAAAAATAATATTTGAAAATGTACTCCCCCGCCTCATTTCCAGTTTTCTGTCCCAGAATTTGGATGGGTGTACAGCCAATACCAATTATTCTAAGAGGGAAGGTTGGGCTCAGTGGATAGAGCACCAGCCTGTGGACTGAGGGGTCTCAAGTTTGATTCCGATCAAGGGCACATACACAAGTTTCGGGTTCTATTCCCAATAGGAGGCCTGAGAGAGGCAACTGATCAATGACTCTCTCTCATGGTTGATGTTTCTAACTCCCTCCCTCTCCCTTCCTCTCTAAAGTCACTAAAAATATATTTGCCAAAAAAAAAAAGAGGGAAGGTAAAAATATTATGAATTCACAGTTAACAATTGGTGAGATTATTAACAAGTTGGTAATATTAACTGTATGATGACATAATATTAATTGTATGATGAAATAAGGCATTCTTATTTCAAGAGCTTATTTCAAAACAAGGATTAAAGATATAAATTAAAATAAAGATATAAATCAGTCGATGATAATAACAATAGTAGTAGCAGTTACTACCATTTAGTGCGAGTCTGCTATGTGCCAGGATCTATGTGTGGTATTTTTCATACAGATCTTACTTGGTCCTCACTATCAAACCTGCAAGGAAGGTATTCTTGCCTCTACTTTAAAGATGAGAAAGCTGAGGTTCAGAGAGCTTAAATATCCTTTCCTAGATCGTACAAAGGACAGTCTGGGCTATTTGAGAGGCCACGAAGAGATGTGCTTAACAGAACAGCCCTGGAACCATATACTGCTGCGGTTTGAACCCAGTTCTGCCACGCACTGGCTAGATTAACTTGTGCAAGTGCCTTAGTTTCATCACCTGTAAAATGGGTGTAGTAAGAGTACCCATCTCACAGGGGTATTGCAAGGATTAAATGAGTGAATGTGAATGTAGTTAAGAGAAGGCCTGGAACTTGCATTAACTATGTATTAACTATTATCACCATCCTGCCCTACGTTTTAACTGTTATCACCATCACAAATAATGGCACCAGCATTCAAACCCAGATCTGCCTAATCCAGCAGTTCTTCTTTCCAGCTGTGCTGTGCAAATGAACAACAATATTATCGGTACTGGATCATCTCCTCTGCCTCTCATTTCTTTTGTCTGTTCCAAACTCTAAGATCTGCGGTCATCTCAAGACTGACAAAAGTCTTTGTTTTGGTAAATAAAGAACCAGGCATCGAATATATAAAAATAAAGGATTCCAACAACCGATGCCTCTAAGTCACCTTCACCCTGTAGGGATTTTAATAAACCGCTCATTTAAATTACTCCGAGCCAAAAACAATAAATCTTATCAGCAATAAGACACAACTCTACATAGAGTCACTATATCTCATTGCAACATAGGACACAAAGATAGAACAGCAGGTGGTATATCGGTTACATATTCCACTTACAAGTCTGGGGCACTTTCTCGCCCTCACTTGTACAATGTCTTTTTCTTAGCCCCAATGCCAACCTTTCGCTTGGCTGGTGTGGTTCAGAGATTGAATTTCGACCTATGAACCACGCGGTCACCCTTAAGATTCCCAGTCAGGGCACATGCCCCGGTTTTCCAGCTCAATCCCCGGTAGGTAGGGGACGTGCAGGAAGCAGCCTATCAATGTTTCTCTCCCTCTCTCTTTCTATAAATCAACAAAAACATATTTAAAAAAAAGAAAAGAATACCGTCTTCTGAGACCATCAATAATGAAATAACTACCCAACCCAAAGAAAAGGGCTGTTCCAGTCCCAAAAATGTCTCAAGTGTACATCCAGGGCACACAAAAAAAAATCTATTAAACCCGCGTGTTTTCCACCTCCCAAACCTGTTGCGTGGACCCCCTGAGGAATTTGCAGCCTGACCCAACTGCATACTTGATTGCACGGTTAACTGGACGCAGGTTCACAAAGGCAGGGCTTGTGGGCCCCGGGATCTAATTTATGAGCCTCACCCCGGGGGCTCGAGCCAGCCCCCAAGAGGTTAAAGCGCAGGAGCCCAAAACCATGAAGGTGCCCTGGCCACGTGGGTCACGTGAAGGTCACCTCGGGGCAGGGAAAAGTGGAGGTGCCCAGAGATCTTCCACATCCCTGGGTGCACCTCTGCCAGCTGGGCCAGCTGTGGGTGCGTGCACAGCTGTCCCAAAGGACAGGGCAAACGTGCAGCCAAGCCCCCTTGCACGCGGGGTCTTTTAAATGTTGAGCCCGTACACTGTTCCCCCTGCAAATCAGTGTGCAATGACACACGTGCCCTCGGGTGACGTTCTGAGCACCGGGAAGAAACTAAAATAAGAAGATTAAAGGGCCTCTGTAAAAGGTGGAGAGATTAGAAGGGGGTGACCCCCGAGGGGCAACCCTGGAGGAGGGGCAAGGGATCGATCAGCATTTAGGATGGGAAAGACACCAGCTCTGGGTTCCAAGAGGGGGGACTCCTGGAGGTTCAAGGCCAGAGGGAGGAAGTCAAATGGGAACCCCGAAGAATGCACCCGGTGGGAAAGGGGATCGGCAAAACGAGCTCCCATTCCCACCCCCCAAAACCACTGCGGGGAGGAAATCTCGTCCTCAGATGCTGGAAGGCGGCCTGAGCCCCCCGCGCCGCCGGGGACAGGGCAGGCGCGAGGCAGGACGGGTCCTCGGGGCGGCAGGGAGGATGGGGCCGCAGGGGTCAGGCGCGCCCGGAAACGCGGCGTCCCCGACTCGGCGAGGGCGGCTGGGGGTCGAGGGGTCACGGGGCCGCGCGGGGTCAGGGCGCCCGGGGCCAGGTGATCCCGGAGCCGCTACTCACCTCGCCGAACTGGAAGGCGGAGACGATGGTGACCACGACGCCCACGAAGCAGACGTAGAGCCCATACCTGTGGGACAGGCAGGTGTAGGTCTGTCTCTGCAGGAGCTTGAGCAGCATCACCCCGGCCGCCGCGCCACGCCCCGAGCAGCCAGAGCGGGAGCCGCCGCCTCAGCGCGCCGCCGCCGCCATGCAGCGGCCGCCACCGGGCCGCCCGCTCCGATCACGGCCTCCGGCCGCCGCGCATGGCAGCTCCGGCCACTGACACCGGCTCGGCTCGGCGCCGCGGCCGCCGCTTCCGGGAGCCGGGAGCCCGGAGCCCACGCCCACGGCGCGGCGGAGGCGGACCTGCACCCCGCGAGGCAGCCTGCGCCGCCTGGTCTGGCCGGGCGAGAGGCGGCGGCGGCGGCGGCGGGGCCGGCAGCGCCCCCTGGAGGGCGGAGGGGAGAAGGAGGCCGGCGCGCGTCCTCCCGAGCTGCGCGTGCGCGGCGGCCCTCCAGGCTGGGCGGGGGACCCCGAAGCCGCGTGGGGCAGCCCCGCCGAGATAAGATCGGGCCTGGCCGGGACTCTGTGTCACGGGCCACGCTGTGAGGCCAGGAGTCCTGCTGTGCTCACGTCCCTTTCTTCATCTACACAGTGTGGTTCATGGGGCTCCTTCCGCCTCTGGCTCTGCAACCGTATTGCTCCAAGGAGGAAACTTGGGGGCTCCATGTGCCGAGAACAAAATTAATTCATTTATTGATTTAAAATGCATTTGGGCCAAGACCGGTTTGGCTCAGTGGATAGAGCCTCGGCTTGCCGGACGGAAGGGTCCCGGGTTCGATTCCGGTTAAGGGCATGTAGTACTTGGTTGCAGGCACATCCCCAGTAGGGGGCGTGCAGGAGGCGGCTGATGGATGTCTCTCTCTCATTGATGTTTCTGACTCTCTGTCCCTTTCCCTTCCTCTCTGTAAAAAATCAATAGAATATATTTTAAAAAATAAATAAGTAAAATGTAGTTGGAGTTCTGTGCCTAGCAACAGTGCTTGGTGTCAGGTATTCAGAAATTAACCAGACTTGGGCACGGTGCCCAGCGGGCCTAGTTAGGAAGATAAACTAGTAAAGGTTCAAGTGCAAAAAAGTTAAAATCTAGAAACAGGGGTGGTAGGATATTTTCACTTTGGCTCCAGGTGGTTTTGAGGAAGGCCTACCGATTGGTGAGAGGTTTTGTCTTCTCTGAATACACCCTCGTTAATATGATTTTTTTGTCTTAAATTGAGTCACCTTGGGAAACAATCCACTCACCCAGGGTTGCCATCATTCATAGCATTTCTAGGATAATCTTCACAACCAGTTTCAGGGATACTCTCAAAATATGCACTCAACTGGACGGTCAGATGCAATTGACAGCCTGGCAAAAGGGAGTAACTACCTTTGCTCCGATCTAAAGTGAAGTGTTGACACTTTTCAGTCCTTTTAATCCTTTAGGAGAGGCCGATGCGTGACATGCATACGTGGCAAAATCACGGCAGTGGTGCAAGACACTTATAAAGCGTTAGGAGCAGAAATGGAATATGGGGGAGTAGCTATCGTTATAAGAAACATGAATCATGCTCTGTTAACCTTGGTTGTTTTGTTCTAATCAAATAAACACATTCTAACCTGGCCATATGCCCCAAGGACCTGGGAGTCAACCTTGGAATGTGGCCCATTCTCCTTTGAGAACTGCCCATTATCGTGGAGAGATTAACAACCTTGTTGCCCAAACAATGGAGTCCCACCCTTAGCCTGCATTCCTGTCCTCCTATATAATCCTATATAATAAAAGCCTAATAAGCAAATCAACCAAATGACAGAACAACTGGTCGCTGTGACGTGCACTGACCACCAGGGGGCAGATGCTCAACGCAGGAGCTGCCCCCTGGTGGTCAGAGCGCTCCCACAGAAGGAGCACCGCTCAGCCAGAAGCCAGGCTCACACTGGCAAGCACAACAGTGGTGGCGGCAGTGGGACATCCCTCGAGGGCTCCCAGTCTGGGAGAGGGCACAGGCAAGGCTGAGGGACACCCCCGCCCCCATGCATTGGGCCTCTAATCCAATAGAAGCAGCTGGCTTATGTGGGGGTGCAGAGCAGGTTTTTGTGAATGGCTGCTGTCCTATACTGGCAGCATTTTTGGAATAAAGTTCATATATGATTCAACCCTGTCTCTGCTTAATTGGCTCAAGTAGTGACCGGCAGCCTGGACCCACTGGTTGTCTGGTTTCAAAAGTTTCAAGGTCTTGCCAAAACTGCTTTGGCTCAGTGGATAGAGTGTCAGCTTGGGGTCTGAAAGGTCCCGGGTTCGATTCCAGTCAAGGGTATGTATCTTGGTTTCGGGCACATCCCCAGTAGGGGGTGTGCAGGAGGCGACTGATCGATGTCTCTCTCTCTCATTGATGTTTCTAACCTTCTATCCCTCTCCCTTCCTCTCTGTAAAAAATCAATAAAATACATTAAAAAAAAAAAGTTTCAAGGTCTTTTCAAGCATGGTAACAGATATAAAACCATCTATCATTCACAGGACTCTTAAAATGTTTGTTCCCACAATAATGATGAGCAACATTTACGTAGCATCTACTGTGGGCTGAGGCATCTAATTCCTCAAACAACCTTCTACGGTAGATATCATTACTATCGCCATTCTGCAAATGACGGAACTGAGGTACAAAGAGGCTAGGTAACCGTCTAGTATCACACAACCAGTAAATGACAGAATTGAGATTTGAACAGTGTGGCTCAGTGGTTGAGTGTCAACCTGTGAGCCAGGAGGTCACGGTTCAATTCCTGGAGAAGCACATGCCCTGGATATGAGCTTGATCCCCAATAGGGGTGTGCAGGAGATAGCTGATCAATGATTCTCTTTCATCATTGATGTTTCTATCTCTCCCTCTTCCTTCCTCTCTCTGAAATCAATCAAATATATTTATATGTATATATATTTTAAATATCAATAAAAACATACCTTTAAAAATCTTTTTTGATATTTTGTCCTTTTTGTTAGGTGCGTGCTAAAAGGAACCAAGCCAAGAGATGTTGTGAGAGTCTAAGAGATTTTATTACATTCTCTCACGGTGGACTGAGGCCAGTGTGTCGGTGTCAGCCCTGAGGGGGTGATTAGGTTCTCTCATATAGGGTAGAAGTACGCAATACAGGATCAGGTGTGGGTGCCTGAGTTAGTACAGTGGAGGGGAGGGCATGAGTAGGTGTTATAGTAATAATAATAAGGATAAAATATAAACATAAAATAAGAATTCAGTGTGATATATTAAAGAGTGAAATGAAGTGTAAACGCCCTTAAAGTGATGTGCATGTAAGAAATAAAGAAGTTTGTATCCCACATAGCAGGACTCCTGGGACCCGCTGATAAGACACACTGAAGACACCCACTGAGTACATAAAAGGAGCAGGCCCCAAAGGAGATTAGAGCCGCTTGTCTGCCCCTCCACAGATGGTCGCTCTCCACTCCCCTTCCTGCACCTGCCCGAGCTCTGCCGTGGACCTTGGGTCCGAACCGTGAGCCACAAGCCGAGGCCTACGAGTCCAGTGTGTGTCTGTCAGCACGGATCTCTGGGTGGCCTGCTGAGGTCTGGAAACCACTAGGACTCTGGTAAAAAAACCGTGTGATTCATGCATTGCATGTCTGTCTCCTGTGTAATTTGTGCTCGGCCAATATATAAATTAAGCACCTTGGGTCGTATGTGTCAGTCCCTGTCTAGAGACTGGCTGAGACACCCTTGGTCACCTGTGCTTACGTCCCTAGAGGAGAAATTGGGACAGTAGGTCAAGGGAGTCAGGGGAGAAAAGTGCAGAGGATGCTCAAGTGAAGGGGAAATTCATCTTATCTTGCAGGTGCCAGCCATCTGTCTAAGCTGTGGGAAAAGGTTATAACGATATATATTTCAGAATACATGTCCGAGCAGGAGAGATTAGAGACAGCTCATCCTAAAACTTTTCACATTAACATGAAAGCTTCAGCCCCAGCTGGTTTGGTGCAGTGGAGAGAGCAATGGCCCGTGGACTGAAGGGTCTTGGGTTCCATTGCAGGCAAGAGCACATACCTTGGTTGCAGGCTCCATCTGCAGCTCCAGATACGGGAGGCAACCAATTAATGAATCTCTCTCGCATTGATGTTTCTCTCTGTCTCTCCCCCTCTCTTTCAGTCTCTCCAAAAATCAGTAGAAAAATATCCTCAGGTGAAGATTAACCAAAAACAAGATGAAAACTTCAAATATAACAACAGCTCTCTGACTTGTTTTTAAAGTTAATATTTTGCTAGAGCATAAAAAAAAAGTAATTTAAACATAAATCACACATAATAAACTGAGACTAAGGCAAGTTTTTTTTTTTGGCTGGAAAGAGGAATCAGATAAAGGTTATTTCTGTCCCTTCATCAGCAGGATCTTAAAAATATTTTAAAATCGTGAGATTTCACTGAAAATCCTAACCCTAATGTCCATTTTCTTATTTATTTATTTATTTATTTATTTATTTATTATTTGATTGAGTTTAGAGAGAAAGAGGAAGAGAGAGAAGCCCCAATTTGCTGTTTCACTTACTTACACATTCATTGGTTGATTCTTGTATGTCAGTGGTCTGCAAAACGAGGCTCACGAGCCACATGCGGCTCTTTGGCCCCTTGAGTGTGGCTCTTCCACAAAATACCACGGCCTGAGCGAGTCTATTTTGAAGAAGTGGCATTAGAGGAAGTTTAAGTTTAAAAAATTTGGCTCTCAAAAGAAATTTCAATCGTTGTACTGGTGATATTTGGCTGTTGACTAATGAGTTTGCCGACCACTATTATGTAACCTGACTGGGGACTGAACCAGCATAACCTTGGCATATGGGACAACACTCCAACTGTGCTATCTGGCCAATGACAGTTGTTCTTTTTTAAAAAATAAATGGAAAATCTAGTCATATTGGGGCCACAGTTCCACGTGGCAACAATGTGCTGTGGCTAAGTAGGGACTGCCTGCCCACTTTGTACCCACTTTGTAGGACAGTGATTCATCTCATCGTTTCACCTCCCCATCTTTGAGGTTTAGAGTCAGCTGACATTTATCATAGTGCTTGCACTGTAATTTACAGGTGAGAAGTATTTCATTTTTTTAATGTATTTTGTTGATTTTTTACAGAGAGGAAGGGAGAGGGATAGAGAGTTAGAAACATCGATGAGAGACAGAGACATCGATCAGCCACCTCCTGGACACCCGCTACTGGGAATGTGCCCGCAACCAAGATACATGCTCTTGACAGGAATCGAACCTGGGACCTTTCAATCCACAGGCCGATGCTCTGTCCACTGAGCCAAACCAGCTTCGGCAGAAATATTTCTTTACACACACTTTGTCAAAGGGTAAGTAGAAGGCAGAGAGAGCCCCATGATTCAAGCACAAAGGGATGTGGTAGAAATGAAGATCTTCTGTGTGTTTGGGACACCCAGCCTGAGTCACCCAGTTTCATTACCTGCGCCAATGACATTATTGGCCTGGTACTTGAGACTGTGATGCCCTAATTAAAGCAAGAGCTAAAATTGTTGACTAACAGTTTGAATTTTGTTGAGATTATCACCAAGTAGTGTCCGTCAGGGCCTTCAGGTAGAAGAGGGGGTTTGGACAGTATGGAATAAACCCAGAGGCTCAAGTAGCTTTGCAGTGACTATATTTCTTTTCAAGAAGCACTTTTTTCTTTCAATATTTTTAAAAAATACGTTTTTACTGATTTCAGAGAGAGGAAGGGATAGGGAGAGGGAGCTAGAAACATCAATGATGAGAGAGAGTTACCCATCAGTGACTCCTGCACTCACCACACTAGGGATTGAGCCTACAACCTGGGCATGTGCCCTTGACCAGAACTGAACTGTGGCCTCCTAGTTCATAACTCAACACTCAACCACTGAGCCATACTCTTTCAATATATTTTTAAAAATATATTTTATTGATTTTTCACAGAAAGGAAGGGAGAGGGTCAGAGAGCAAGAAACATTGATGAGAGAGAAACATCGACCAGCTGCCTCCTGCACACCCACCATTGGGGGTGTGCCTGCAACCAAAAGGTACATGCCCTTGATGGGAATCAAACCCGGAACCCTTCAGTCCGCAGGTCGACACTCTATCCACTGAGACAAACCGCTTTCAGCATCTCTTTCAATATTTTATTAGCACTCCCGGTCTGTCTTGCCACCTCTCACCCCAGAAGATGAGGAATGTACCTGACTGGTGAGATTGAGAGGAACTAAGTCTGCCAGAGGTAGGAGTTCTGATACTCCACCTTCCAAGCTCAGGAGAATCAACTCCCGGGGTCTGAGCAGGGGCAGGGCCAGAGCCTGGAATGTCTGTCTCCCTCAGGGATAAAATATGGGCTGCCCACTTGCTCCCAGAAGTAAAACATTCTCCGTTTCACTTTATCAGCACAAAATCTGACACTTTGATCTCCATCTGTCTGTACCTTGAATAGCTTTTTCAATTGGTTCAGAACTCAGAAAAACGCTTTTATTGGGGCCTAAAACATCAACCATCTTTGGGTCTCCATTTGCTCAGCCTAGATGGCAAAAGGAATACCCCCCAAAGCAAACAGTCCCGCACAAAAAGGAACCTCTTGTCCCAGGCCTACAAAATATAGGCTGTGTATAGAGATGTGTACTTGGAAGGCCTTACCATGAACTGTTAAGAAAATTGAACTTAAAGAGCTTTAACTAGCAGAGTAAGCAAAGTTGAAATAATTCCTGATAAATCTCTAGTTAGCCGAGTCCTTGCTTTATTCAAGGTAAAAAGAGAGAATGTCCACATGGTGAAATGCTTTCGCTTTTCAGCTTTAGGCTTGAAAAACTTGTTTGTTGCCAAGAAGCATACGTATTTTGATTTTTACTCCCCTCCCCCCGCTTTTCAAGATAAAACACTGTGTGTTCATAATACAAATGCCTATTGCAACTGACTTCATCCCTTTCTTTCTTAATTCTAAAGTAAGAAAGCCAGGAGTTCTTTACATTTTTTCAAAAATAGTAAATGAAACAGAATTATTAAGAAATTTGATTACTTCTGATAGAATGCCAAAAGCCAAAACATAACATATCCTACTCTTCAGATTTATTTATTTATAGGAAAAGATGGAAATTTATTGAGAAACAAGCACTGACTCCCACATGGGGAGGGGGAGAGATTCCCCTGTCCTACTCTTTATTTAAAGAGGTTTTTTAAAATACATTTGCATTAGGAAATGTCTACACTAATAAAAGAGAAACATGCAAATTGACCATACCTCTGCCATGCCCACAAGCCAATCAGGAGCAAGTATGCAAATTATTACAACCAAGATGGCTGCAGCCTTGGAGCAAGTAGGAGGCTTAGGTTTCCCCAGTGATGGAGAAGCCAAGCTTCCTACCTCTGGCAGACTTAGTCGACCCTGGCCTCTGCTCAAGGCTACAAAGTGTCAATTACAGAAGATAAATAAATCCCAGATACCAGAGCCTCCACTTAGGTCACCAGGGGGCATGGCCGGCCTGCAAACCACCACAGGCTCCTCGCACAGGCCGCCCCTCTGTTGACTAATGAGTTTGCCGACCACTGTCCTAGTTCATAGGTCGATACTCAACCATTGAGTCACTTCATCCAGGCTTTATTTTGTTGTGATTTCAAAGACATCATGCATGTATAAACAAATATACATATTCTTAAAATTTTTTTAATTTATTTTTTACAGACAGTAAAGGAGAGGGAGAGTTAGAAACATCGATGAGAGAGAAACACTGATCAGCTGCCTTCTACACACCTCTTACTGGGGATATGCCTGCAATCAAGGCACATGTCCCTGACTGGAATGGAACCTGGGACCCTTCACTATGCAGACCAATCATTTATCTGCTGAGCCAAACTGGTCAGGGCAAATATACATATTTTTATATACTTTATTCATTTGATACTTACTTGTTGGTGTTTTTTTTTTAATCATTGAAATGTACATTTTATTTTATTTATTTTTAATCCTCACCAGAGGATATTTTCTTACTGATTTTTAGAAAGTGAGTGGAAGAGAGAGGGAAAGACAAAGAGAAATATTGATGTGAGAGAACACATCAATCGGTTACCTCCTGCACAAGCCCTGACGAGGGCCCAGGCCAGGAAGGAGCCTGCAACTGAGGTACAGGCTGGAATCAAACCTGGGACCTTCCAGTCCGCAGACCAACGCCATATCCACTGAGCCACACTGCCTAGGGCATTTATTTTGTTTGTCTGTTTATATTGTTTTTTCTACCTTGTAGCCACAGAATATAGACATCAAAAAGGCAGTAGACTTGCCCATCTTATTCATAACTTGTTCATATTCCCACCTTTAGCATTGTTCTTTGACTATAGTAGTCCATTGATTTAAAAAAATGTATTATATAAATGAATATCTTTTACACTGATAAAAATACTAAAATATCTAGTTGGCAACTACTGAAGTTTTGGTGAACTGAACTGTAATATGTTTTTAAAGAAAATAACATGGCGAATACCTACGTTTTGAAGTGTAACTCACTTTGAAAACTGTCTGGACATGAATCAAGTATTTTGGTTTGGGGGATTTCCAGAAATGTAGTCAAGTTATCTTGGTTTTAAAATCTCTATTGTGGTTATTACTATTTATTCTCTGTTTGTTTCATTTTGCGCATTACTTCTTTGTACAGTCTCAACTTTTTTCTAAACAAACTTTTTTTTGCTCACTCTTCTGCTCTTTTATGTTCCTGTGGGGGGGGAGGGGGTGTTTGTGGTTTTTTTTTTCTTTCATTTCATTGATTTGTGTCTATCTTTGTAACTTTCCTCTTATTCTCTGAATTTGCTCTGAGTTTCTTGTACTAGATTTTCAAATTTACACTTAGCTCAATTTGTTGTCTGTACTGCTTTTAATAAATGTTTCAGATCTATAAACTTTCCTTCAGTGATTCTCAACCTTCCTAATGCCACGTCCCTTTAATGCAGTTCCTCATGTTGTGGTGACCCATGAGGAACTGCATTAAAGGGACGTGGCATTAGGAAGGTTGAGAACCACTGCTCTAGGTGCTAATTTTATTGCATCTCCTAAATGTTGAAATGGGATGCAGGCGCACATCGGGAGTTGGGGCTCTGCTGGGGGCGCCTGGCCTGGGCACA
Organism: Lasiurus borealis; assembly: GCA_004026805.1. Taxonomy (NCBI): domain Eukaryota; kingdom Metazoa; phylum Chordata; class Mammalia; order Chiroptera; family Vespertilionidae; genus Lasiurus; species Lasiurus borealis. The sequence goes on along the minus strand of PVJN01002785.1, from coordinate 93,352 downwards.
TGGTGTCCACATTCAGGCCCAGGGCAGGGTAGTGACTGTGCTCCCTGGATGTGCATAGGTAAGGCAGAGCACTGCGGATATTCTCACCCACCGGTACACAAACCCAGCAGGCAGCAGAAAGCAGGAAAAACCCTTTATTCCTGTAAAATCTCTCTGTCGCCCTCTACTGGCAAAATCTAACATGTACTCTGCAAAGGAGAAATGCTTGGGAGGCCAGTCTGCTATCATAGAACAGGTTCTGAAAGGGTGAATTTGGAACCAAGACAACAGTTGATAACTGACAATCTGCAAAACAAGGCTTGCGGATGAGCTTTAGATTTTCCTCATCCTATAAATGTGCAGGTTTCAATCTGGAGGTGAGTGGCCTGGGGAGAGGGACAGGGGAAAGGGCACCTCCTGCAGCCAGTGGGTCCATGGGAAGGTGTAGGTCTGAAGCCCCGGGCAGAGTCAGCAGCTTCTTTGGCGGCTCAGTTGAGCTTTTGGAGCCCTTTCTACAAATTCAACCCGAAGCCTCTTTGTTCAGCCCTCCTACTGGTTCACGGATGAAGCCGCTGAATCTCCTGCTGCTTAAATCAGTGAGCAGATTCTTAATCTACAAATAATTACTCGGACCCAAACATGGCAAGGAACATTTGGATGGGACTGACTCTTTAGAATTTACTGAGGCTTCCTTTGTTGCCTAGCACATGGCCAACAAAAATATATATTTTAGGTATGCTCAACAAAAATATATATTTTCTGCCCTAACGGGTTTGGCTCAGTGGATAGAGCATCAGCCTTTGGACTCAAGGGTCTCAGGTTCGATTCTGGTCAAGGGCATGTACCTTGGTTGCAGGCATATCCCCAGTAGAGGGTGTGCAGGAGGCAACTAATCAATGTTTCTCTCTCATTGATGTTTCTAACTCTCTCTCTCCCTCTTCCTTCCTCTCTGTAAAAAAATCAATAAATATATATATATATATATTTTAAAGAATATATATTTTCCATCTCTCTCTCTCTCCTGCTATCCATTTAACAAGAGACTTCAAATAGTTCCCAGGGTCAATATCAAGTCCACCATAATATACTTTGCAGAATCTACCTATTTGCAAAAGGTAGCTCTTTTTAAAAAATATATATTTTATTGATTTTTTACAGAGAGGAAGGGAGAGGAATAGTGAGTCAGAAATATCGATGGGAGAGAAACATCAATCAGCTGCCTTCTGCACTCCCCCTACTGGGGATGTGCCCACAACCAACATACATGCCCTTGACCAGATCGAACTAGGGCCTTTCAGTCCACAGGCCGACACTCTATCCACTGAGCCAAACCAGTTAGGGTGCAAAAGCTAACTCTTATCCCTATGTTTAAAAGTTGGATCAGTTTCCTGATTGCCAACCCGTTGGAATTTCAAGATCTCTGTGATTTTTATTTTTTTAACCCTCATCTGAGGATATTTTTTCCATTGATATTTTAGAAAAAAAGGGAGAGAGAGAGAGAGAAACATTTATGTGAGGAAGACACATCAATAAGTTGCCTCCTGCATGCACCCTGAAAGGGGCCAGGGATGGAACCTGCAAACTGGGTACATGTTCTTAACTGGTACGCAGGCTGATGCTGTAACCACTTCACACACCAGCCAGGGATTTGTAATTTTTTAAATATGTATTTAGTTTTCTGCTCCTTAGAGCCAAAGCAAGGAGCAATCAACGTATATATGTTGAGCTTGGCTTGGCGTGGCTCAGGGGTTGAACATCAACCTGTGAACCAGGAGGCTGAAGTTCAATTCCTGGTCAGGGCACATGCCCAGGTTGCGGGTTTGATCTCCAATGTGGGCTGTGCAGGAGGCAGCTGATCAATGATTCTCTCTCATCATTGATGTTTTTATATTGCTCTCCCTCTCCCTTCCTCTCTGAAATCAATAAAAAAATATTTTTAAAAGACATAAACATGTTGGTAATACAACTGATTGTCCAGCTCATTGCAATGTTGAGTGCATAATTAAGTAGGAAGACTTTTGGTATCTTGCACAGTCGGCCTTCTTAGAGACGGTCAGGGGTAACTCTGATATTTGACTATAATACTCTCTTTGCAATATTTTAATTTTATAATAGTCATTGCAACCAATCTTAAGGAAACAGTATAAATCCAAATGATACCAATTAATTTAGTAAGGGCACCATATTCCAGAATAAGTTTATCTAAAATACAAATGCCAGAGTAAAAGGCTAATATAATTGGTGCCTCTGACTTTTCAGGCTAAAAGAGTGAGGAAATCACCACTGTAAGACTCTCTAGAGAAGGTACCAAGAGGAAGGGTCAGTAAATCTTAGGATTAGTGTGAATAAGGGAAACCCATGAGAAATAAAATGCGACTTTCTTCTGTCTTTTCTTCTGCCATGAAGTACACACTAGCCACAGGGTTTTCTAAATGGCTCCCCTGTGAGGAACATAGAAACAAACAAACAAGTTCTAAAAGCTGTTAATACAAGTTCCCTCGCAATGTGGACCATTCTATTCCTTTCCAGGGCTCATATATCCTTCGTGTTCTCAGCTTAGAGCAGCGGCATTACAGTTGCACTTGAGATGAGATAGAAGTACTTTTACTCATGTTTCCCATCTCACTTCATATTGATCACTTCATACTTGAAATAGGTAGAGTCATACTTCTTGGCTTTATTTTCACTTCATAGTGTACAGATTCACTGCTAATTAATTTGGGAATTTTCCTGTAGATAAGCTGGAAACATTATTTTATATTAAAACAAATTTTTCTCAAATATAAATATATACATATGTTTATACATACACACATACATACATACATACCTAAGTCACAGTTTGACTGTTTGATCATTTGACCAGTAGCTAATGCACTCACCAGGGGGCAGACCTCAATGCACAGGCATGGAAACATGGAACAGACTGATGAATCTCAGAGGGAAGGGGGAAGAGAAAAGGGAAGAGAAATTAATTAAAGCTCTTATATGCCTACTATAGGTCCAGTGCACCCTCAGCCTGGCCTGCGGGGATCAGGCGAAACTGGCCCAGTGCACGAATTTGTGCACCAGTGGGGTCCCTCAGCCTGGCCTGTGGGAATCGGGCTGAAACCGACAGTTTGCATCCCTGAGGGGTCACAAATTGTGAGAGGACACAGGCCAGGGCTGAAGGACCCCACTGGTGCATAAATCCCTGCACTGGGCCTCTAGTATTATATGAACAAAAAGTCGTGAGTCAACACCTCGGTATCTGTTGAGCAATCATGCAATGTATTTGTTTCTATTTCCATTTTCTATCCTAATTCTTTTTCAACTTCTTTCAATATTCTCTAATATTTTTAAAAAACCAATTTTGCCAAAACCGGTTTGGCTCAGTGGATAGAGCGTCAGCCTGTGGACTGAAGGGTCCCAGGTTCGATTCCGGTCAAGGGCACATACCTTGGTTTCAGGCACATCCCCAATAGGGGATGTGCAGGATGCAGCTGATCGATGTTTCCAGCTTTCTATCTCTCTCCCTTCCTCTCTCTAAAATATAAAAATTTTAAAAAATAAAATAAAAAACCAATTTTATTGAGGCATAATTTTACATATCATAAAATTGACCCATTTTAGGTCAATAATTATTTTAGCAAATATATAGAGTTGTTCAAACATCGCCATAATCCAGAATTAGAATTTAGAATAGTGTTTCCATCACTCTAAAAGTGCCTTTATGCCTGCTTGCAGTTAGTCCCTCTTCCCACCTCCAGCTCTAGGCAACCACAGACCTGCTTTCTGCCTCTCTAAATTTGTCTTTTCTAGAAAATGGATTGGAATTATACAGCGCCTAGAGCAGTGGTTCTCAACCTTCCTAAGGCCGCGACCCTTGCATACAGTTCCTCATGTGGTGGTGACCCCCAACCATGAAATTTTGGTACTGTTATGCATCGTGATGTAAATATCTGCATTTTCCGATGGTCTTAGGCGACCCCTGTGAAAGGGTCGTTCGACCCCCAAAGGGGTCTCGACCCACAGGTTGAGAATCGCTGGTCTAGAATATCTAGTCTCTCATGACTAGCTTCTATCATTAGCATGACACTCTAGATTCATTCATATTGTAGCATGTATTAGTAGTTCACTCCTTTTCATTCCTGTGTAGTATTCCATTGTATGCTTATAATATTTTGTTTATCCATTCACTGGTTGATAGATATTTGAATTGTTTCCAGTTTGGGGCTATTACGTATCATGTTGCCCTGATAAATGATATACATATCTTTAGGTGGATGTATATTTTTATTTCTCTCAGGAAAATATGGAGGAATGGAATTACTGGGCTGTGTAGTAAGTTTCTGTCAACTTTTTAAGTAACTTTAAACCATTTCTGCCATTAAGCGATTCTGCCATTTTACATTCCCACCACAATGCAGGTTTCCAGTTTCATTTCTTCCTCTCCAACAATCGGCACTCTGGCATTTTCATCTTAGTCACTCAGTGTGGTTTTGATTTGCATTTCCTTCCTTTACATAATGACTAATGCTGTTAGCATCTTTTCAGATCTTTACTGGACATTTGTCTATCATCTCTAGTTTGAATATCTCATATTCAAACCCTTTGCCCATTTCTAAATTGGGTTCCTTCTTTAACCTTTAGCAACCTGGTTTCTATCCTTACTCTGTGAAAACTGCCCTTTGAAATAATGAAATGCCACTTAAATAATGAATCCTAACAAATACAGCACTATGTTTTTATTCATCTTCTCCTGACCCTTCGGTAGTACTTGAGAGTGTCTTCAATAGCACATTCTGGAAATGTTGTCTTACTTTGAGAACTCATGTTTGCAGGTCATAGTTCTCTTCCTGGTCTCTCTAGGTGGTCCCATCCAAATAGACTAGACCCGTGCCTCTGCTCTTCTCCTTCTAACCTTAATTCCATGGCAGTTATGGCTTCTTTAAGGAAATGTCTAAGAGAAAATGAGATACCTAACCTTGTCTTCCGGGAAACAGTGCCATCAGAACCTGGTGAATGAGAGCTGGAGCTGTGGGAGGGAGGGGCTGCCTGGTAGGGCTGTAATTATGCATTGGAAATGTAGCTGCTGTGAGAAAGGATGCAGTGAGGCAGAGAGAGCAGAGATATACCCCAGACTTTTATCTATTTCCACCCCTAGATTTCCTATTGGTGCCTCCGTTGGTTGAAGCCAGAGGTTAAAAGAGAAAGGGTAGCCGAAACCGGTTTGGCTCAGTGGATAGAGCCTCGGCCTGGGGACTGAAGGGTCCCAGGTTTGATTCCGGTCAGAGGCATGTACATTGGTTGCGGGCACATCCCCAGTAGGGAACGTGCAGGAGGCGGCTGATCGATGTCTCTCTCTCATCGATGTTTCTGGCTTTCTGTCCCTTTCCCTTCCTCTCTGTGAAAAATCAATAAAATATATTTTAAAAATAGAGAGAGAGAAAGGGTAAAGCCATCAGTGGGACTGAAGGGAATGGGAATTAATCAGAGAGCAATGAAGAATAGCCAACATAAGACCCTATTGTGCCTTCACATTCGGTGTCTAAAACGGTGGCTAAGTCATCTCCCTGTTTTGACTTCTGTGTCTCTCAATGGTACCATTACTCTTCTAGTCTCTCAGGCTGGAGCCTTCAGAAAGCACTCCATCCCTGGTCAAGATCTGCTCTGCTCATAAATGCTTCACTCCGTATTTGGCATTTACCATCTCCTGAGGTTGTACTTAATGACTGTTAAGATCCTCTATAAATGTGAGATTCCATGGTTTTATGGTACACAGCCTTGTGTCATGATTTTATTGGATAAACCCTCAAGTGTGAACTTGTTCCTTGAGCATCTTTAGGGCGGGGTCTGTTCGTCTTGTTTCTTCAAATGCTTTTTGTGCCCATCCGTGTTAGGGCCTCAGCAAATGTTTGTAAAAACGAATACACGAGTGATTCAGACATGGACCTAAAGCTCGCACCAAAATGACAGATTTTGACAGCAAATAGTCAACACATTTCACCACTAAGTGGCAGCATCCACAGGGACAATTTCCAAAAATGGCCCAATTCAGGCAAGCACATGGCGGGGCTTCTCTCATTCAAGCAATAACAAACAGCATGATAAGAACAGAACCAGTTAGTCAAACTGTTCCTTCTGGTGAAAAATTACCCATGAATTACTTTCTCTGCAGGTAATTCCTAGGAAATATAGTTAAGAACCAAAAGTGTGTGCTTAGCAAATATTTACTTTCATGTATTATTTATATGAATATTAATATTCTTTTTAATTCAAGTTTAGTTTTCTTATTAGGAAAGTGTTATATTCTTCGTATAGAAATGGTCAAAGAAGATAAAAATCTTCCGTTCTTTTCCTCTGTAAATTTTTCACCTTGCTTTTTACTTTTGCAAATTAACCTTTAAATTATATTGTTCCAAAACAAATCATTTTCAGAAAAAGTAAAAACAATATCCCAGACCAGTGGGGCTCAGTTAGTTGAGCATTGTCCCATGCACTGAAGGGTCACCGGTTCAATTCCCGGTCAGGGAATATACCCAGGTTGCAGGTTTAATCCCTGGCCAGAGGCAACTGCTCCACGTTTAACCCTATTTAAAAAGAAAAATTGTCATTTTGCAGATGATAAGCTGAGACACAGAGAAATTAAATAACTTGCCCAAGATCACAAAGCTAGTAAATGACAGAGCGGGAGAAAAACACAGGCAGTGGAGGATCAGAGTCCTCAGGTGAACCTTTACACTACTGCTTTTACTCTATACTCTATGATATGTGGTCTACCCTACTCCCTTTACAGGTGCATGATATTCCACAGAATTGTTTTAATGCAATATATTTAATGATCCCCTTATTCTTTCTACTATCCTTATTCTTTTCTTTAACTCACTGTTTATTTTTAATATTAATTTTTATTTATTGATTTGAGAGAGTGAAGAAGGGGGAGAGACATCAGTTTGTTGGTCCATTTATTTATGCATTCATTGCTGGATTCTTATTTTTGCCCTGACTGGGGATCGAACCCTCAGTTTTGGCTTATTGGGATGATGCTCTAACCAACTGAACTTCCCATCTGGGGCTGACTATCCTTATTCTTAAATTTTGTGCATGTTTATAAATATTTGTGTCAAGTGCTAGCTAGTGTGCTCAGTGGGTAGAGCATTGTCTTGCAGACGGAAGGGTCCTTCCTGGATTTGATTCTGGTCAAGTGCACATACTTTGCTGCATCTCAATCCCCATACAGGAGGCAACCAATCAATGTGTCTTTCTCCTATCAATGTTTCTCTCTGTCTCTCTCTCCATTCTCTCAAATTCTAGGAGTAGACTTGTTGAGTCAAAAGCTACATATATTGTAATTTTGATAAATATTGTTGCATCCCTGCAACAGCCTGAATAGGCCTGGAAACACCTATAGAGTAGTGTTTTCTTTGTTTCAAAGCAAAAAGCCAGGCCCAAGCCCCTTTGCATTTGGTTCCTCTCTTCATTGCAAACTGTAGTTTTCCCCTTTTCTGATTAAGCCCCTGAGTTTCAACAGAGAGCAGTGGCTATGTGCAAAGCAAAGGTCTTCATCTCTACCTCCTTCCCCCGTATCTTCCACACCCTGTGCCACAAGACCAGAGGAAGGCTCTCAAAGGATACCAGAAAATGCCACCCCAAAATATGCCTTTTTGGCATTTGGATTATTTTGAACTAAGGGGCACTGAGAACCGGCAGATACAGGAAAAGCTTTAGGAATTGGGCACCACTTCTCTATTTGTAATGGAAATTTACAAAGTGTTACCGGAAAGGGGACCTGGCCCTTGGCGGGTCTGCCCCGGGGCCTGTGGTACAAATTCTTGATGTCACGCAGGAAAAAAATTTGACGACAAAAGTCCAGGTGAATTTTAGAGGTTGCGTATTAAAGCTGGGGGCAGTGAAACAAGAAAGGGCTGGGGAACTGAGCCGAGGCTGGTCTGCTCTGGCTCTCTGAGGAGTCAGAGAAAAGGGTGCTTTGGGACAGGTTCGGGAAGTTTGCCTTGGATGCACTGCTGCTGCCCATTGCTCCCCTGATTGCAAGCCTCCTGGGGTCCCTTAGAGTTTAGGAGATGCGTACTGTGGGGGAAGAAAAGGAGAGGAAAGGGGTGAAGATGCCCCCAGGAAGGAGAGCTTGCCCTGGGATCTTCATTTTGAGGGTTTTTACTTTTATTTATTTATTTGTAATATATTTTATTGATTTTTTACAGAGAGGAAGGGAGATGGATAGAGAGTTAGAAACATTGATGAGAGAGAGACATCAATCAGCCGTCTCCTGCACACCCCACACTGGGGATGTGCCTGCAACCAAGGTACATGCCCTTGAGCAGAATCGAACCCGGGACCTTTCAATCCGCAGGCCGGCACTCTATCCACTAAGCCAAACCGATCTTGGCCATTTTGAGGGTTTTTAAAGGCTGGGCGTTTAGGGGAGGTCATGAGGGAGGATCTCAGTAGAATACTCATCATCTTCATGCTGATGTACCAAATGAAATTTATTCTTTTAACTCATCTGTTCTTGGATGCTCTTAGCAAAGTCATTATTTAGATTTCGGCTATCTGTCTCCCTGAGTAGGATGATTTAAACTCTTATACCCTCTGGGTGGGGTGGGAAATGCAAACCATTTACTCTTAAGTGTCCTTGGTTTAGGAAAGATAGGATTTACCAGATGTCTGCAAACTGCTTGGCATGTAGATTTTCTAGATGGCTGCAAGTTGTTGTGTATCTGTCTCAGTTTCCCTATTTCACTGTCTTGAAATACTAGCCTGTCTCAAAAGGACTTTTTTATATGTAAAAGGCTACTCTCACTAGCAGGAAGAGGACTCTGAATAAGATAACAAATCTTGCCAAAACTGTTTGGCTCAGTGGATAGAGCATCGGCCTGCAGACTGAAAGGTCCTGGGTTTGATTCTGGTCAAAGGCATGGACCTTGGTTGCAGGCACATTCCCATTGGGGGTTGTGCAGGAGGCAGCTGATCAATGTTTCTCTCTCATCATTGTTTCTGACTATCTCTCCCCCTTCATCTCTGTAAAAAAAAAATCAATAAAATATATACTTAAAAGAAGATAACAAATCTTACTAAACAACCTTATTTACCATATTTTTCCTACTCGCCTTCCCATAACCTGCTTTCTTTCTCTGTTTAGCCTAAGATGTTTTCTCTGTTTAGCCTAAGATGGTATCTAAGCCTAAATTCTAAGTACCATCTCAGGTTTCTCATGAGTGAATGCTCTCATGTGTTTGCACAATGCACATGTTGCTAAACTTGTTTTTCTCTTGTCGATCTGTCTTCTGCGGTCTCATTTATAAGGCCCAAGCCAGAGACCCTAAAATGAGAGGAAAAAGTGTTTTTCCCTTCCTTACATTCCGTCCTTTAGAGCTAGTTCTTTTCTTCCCTCTCCCTGAGGCCATAAACATTTCCCGGCCCTAAAGATAAGAATGTTTATAAAAGAAGAAAATAGATTACAGAGAAATAAATAAATATTTGAGAGAGGTGTTTCTGTAGTGGGCGGTGGGAACGGCACCAGGTGTCCGACTGGTGGGGTCAGACCAAACCTGGATTCAGCAACCATGGTATTTGAGTTCTGGCTAAGAAAAGAATTCAGGCTCTCTAAAACCCTGTCTCCCTGCCGAAACCGGTCTGGCTCAGCGGATAGAGCGTCGGTCTGCAGACTGAAGGGTCCCAGGTTTGATTCTGGTCAAGGGCATGTACCTTGGTTGGGGGTGCATCCCCAGTGGGGGATGTGCAAGAGGCAGCTGATCGATGTCTCTCTCTCAGTGATGTTTCTAACTCTCTATCCCTCTCTCTTCCTCTCTATAAAAAAATCAATAAAATATATTAAAAATAAAATAAAATAAAACCCTGTCTCCCCCCCCACAAGGGCCTATAGGGCCTAGGCGTGTAGCAACTGGCGTTGGCATATTCAGGAGACTTTTGCTGAGTAGTCTCAGAGCCAGTGCTGAGTTTGAGCTTCTATCCATCTAGTGAACACACCTTTATCTGGTGCCTCACCGAGAACCGGCCTTCTGCAACTTGGTTACCGCCAGAGGCCCGTTTAGTGACTGAGCCTAACAGGTAGCCAGCACGGAGAGGCAGAGCTCAAGGTACAGGGGGCCTTTTACTGACCTGCCCCTGGGCTTGTGGCTGGTGAAAGCTGGTCTTGGTACAGTGGTACCTCGATATACGAGTGCCCTAACATACGAGATTTTTGAGATACAAGCCGTCGAGGGAGCGATTTTTGCTTTGAAATACGAGCAACATTTGAGATATGAGTAATCGCGTGGATCAGCCGGCTGCACACGACCCACCAGTTTACCTCGACTCGAGCGTCTCATAGTTTCCCACGCCTCAAGGTTACTGAACGAATTAAACTCGTAACTCCAGGTACCACTGTACTTAACGAGGCCCCTCCCACGGACCACTCAGGCCAGCAGAGGCAGCTCCAAGCTATGCTATGTTTTGTAGCTCTAAACGGGCCGCCCCAGGCGGGTCACAGGCAGCATCTGACTTTGACCTGCACCGGTGTCGCTCCCAAGAGGTTTCAGAAGGAACACACCAAGTAGCAGGATGCAGAACAGATGAGAGCGTGACCTGATGAGCTCCACAAGTGGCACAGTCCCAGGGAAATCTCGGCCAGTACCGGACCCTGCTGGGGCAAATTTTGCTTTGTGGGGTCAGTCTCCCTCTTATGCCCCCCAGCGACTTGTGCACTACTGATGGGGTCAATTTTCATGGTCAGCCAGTCTGGGCCAAGAGCAATCAAGACTCAACCACAGTAAGAAGGCTCATACAATTCACACGAGGGACATTCCTGGAGCACCTAGCTCAGGATATCGGGGAAACTGTGCCACTGAATTCCACAGGATACCTATGACGTAAGTCCACCATACCAAGACCAGGAGACATAGCAGATCTACCTAATACATAGAGATAAATACAGAGAGGAAGCCAAAATGGAGAGACAAAGAAACATGCCCCAAATAAAAGAACAGGAGAAATCACCCCCCCAACTCCCCACTCCGCCCCTAAAAAGGAGCTAAATGAAATGGAGGCAAGCAATGTATCAGATATAATTTCTTGCCTGGCTGGTGTGGCTCAGTCGTTGCTCATCAACCTATAAACCAGGAGGTCATGGTTGGATTCCTGGTCAGGGCATATGCCCATGTTGTGGGCTCAATCCCTGATCATGATGGAGGCAGCCAATCAATGATTCTCTCTCATCATTGATGTTTCTATCTTTCCCTCTCCCTTCCTCATTGAAATCAATAAAGATCTTTTTTTAAAAAAAAAGTTATCTGCATACTACAGCAGCCTATCTTGGGATGACTCATTTTGAGCTCCCAGGAGATTATGAAAGCTAGATTATGGTCATTGAGATGGAGATTCTGCCACCACAGAGCCATGTCAACTTGACATTACTCTCTGGTCTTAATTTCTTTTATACATTCAAAGGATAAAACCAGATGACCTCTAAGGCACTTATTTTAGGATCTATCATTTTTCTTGGAATACTGAATTGGTTTATTTTCTTGAAATGTGTTGCTGGGCTGTTATTTATGGGTCACATGTTAACCCCTTACTGGAAACAGAATATATCACACGGCTATTATGTTCTTTTAAGAATGGGGTTATTAAAGTTAGCCAGAACGTTCGGCCCAATCTAAGCACAGACCCATAAATTACATGACTGAGATGGGTAAACAAACATTTCCTGTAAAGGAAACACATTTTTGCTTCTATTTATGTCCTCCTCCTCTCCCTCTTGCTCCATGACCTTATTTTATCACTCACTTCCTCTGCTAGAGTCTTCAAATCCTCCCTCCGAGAGGATTCTGTCCTAACTCAGAAATGTGAGCATTTTGTATTCTCGTAATACTCTCTACCTATCACCTTGGAACTGCTTTCACTCTCAGTCCAATGTTCCACTCTACTGAAACGTTTCTCCTAAAGACTGTGGATGACTACTTACCTGCCCAAACCAGTCTTTTCTTGTTCTTAAGTTCACTGCAGCATTTAATCCTTTGGTGATTTTAATGGTGTCCATCAAATGATGTCCCACCCTGTTCATCAATGCCTTCCAAGTCAGTTTCCAATGACCTAGCAGTGGGGCATACTACATGCGTCTTACATGATTTATCATTGATGTATATCTAAAAATAAACTCATGATCCTCCAGACTTATTCTTTTTTATTATTATTAATTTTTTTTCATTATATGAATCTTTATTGTTTAGATTATTACATTTGTTCCTCTTCCCGCACCCCCATAGTTCCCCCCCACCTGGTTTCCACCCCGCACTCTGCCCTTACCCCCCTCACACACACACTGTCTTCATCCAAAGGTGTAGGATTTTTGTCCAGTCTCTTCCCACACCCCCCACACCCTTTACCCCCTGACAATTGTCAGTCCACTCCCTTTCTATGCCCCAGTTTTTTCTGTTCATTAGTTTTTTATTCACTTGATTGTTAGATTCACTTATTGATAGATATGTATTAGTTGTTCATAATTTTTATCTTTACCTTTTTTCTTGTTCTTCCTCTTCTTAAAAAATACCTTTCAGCATTTCATATAATACTGGTTTGGTGTTGATGAACTCCTTCAGTTTTTTCTTATCGGTGAAGCTCTTTATCTGACCTTCAATTCTGAATGATAGCTTTGCTGGGTAGAGTAATCTTGGTTGTAGGTTCTTGCTATTCATCTCTGAATATTTCTTGCCACTCCCATCTGGCCTGCATAGTTTCTGTTGAGAAATCAGTTGATAATCGTATGGGTGCTCCCTTGTAGGTAACTAACTGCTTTTCTCTTGCTGCTTTTAATATTCTCTCTTTGTCTTTTGCTCTTGGTATTTTAATTATGATGTATCTTGGTGCGGTCCTCTTTGGATTCCTTTTGTTTGCAGTTTTGTGTACTTCCTGGACTTGTAAGTCTATTTCTTTCACCAGGTGGGGGAAGTTTTCAGTCATTATTTCTTCAAATACATTTTCAGTATCTTGCTCTCTCTCTTCTTCTGGCACCCCCATAATTTTAATGTTGGTTTGCTTGAAGTTGTTCCAGAGGTTCCTTACACTATCTTTAAATTTTTGGATTCTTTTTTCTTTTTTCTTTTCCAGTTGGGTGTTTTTTGCTTCTTTGTATTTCAAATCTTTGACTTGATTCTTGTGATCCTCTAATAACTAGAATCTAGTCTGCTGTTGGATCTCTGTATATTATTTTTTATTTCTGTCAGTGTATGCTTAATTTACAGTTGGTCCATTTTCATATCCTTGAAGGTCTCACTAAATTTATCAGCCTTTTCTAGAAAATTCTTGAAAAACCTTATAACCGTGGTTTTGAACTCTATATCCAGTCATTTGCCTTCCTCCATTTCTTTCCTTTGTGACCTGTTTCTTTGTCTCCACATTTTCACTACTTTCCTGAGTTAATAGAGTAGCTTTGTGTGCTAGGTGTCCTACAGGGCCCAATGGCTCAGCCTCCCTAGTTACCCGAGGTGGACACTTTTTAAAAAATATATATATTTCATTGATTTTTTTACAGAGAGGACGGGAGAGGGATAGAAAGTTAAAAACATGGATTAGCTGCCTCTTGTACACCCCAACTGGGGATGTGCTCGCAACCAGGGTACATGCCCTTGACCAGAATCGAACCTGGGACCCTTCAGTCCACAGGCCAACGCTCTATCCACTGAGCCAAACCGGTTTCGGCGAGTTGGACACTTCTGATGCACTTTTTTTGTGGACTGTGTGCACAGTCTTGTTGTAGTTAAGCCTTGATTGTTGTTGGTATCACTGGGGGAATTGACCTCCAGGCCAATTGGCTATGAGGATCAGCTGTGTACGATGGAAGAACTTCTGTGCTGGAGACACCCTTATGAGGCAAGACTTTGCTTCAGTGGGGCTTTGGTGCTCACTGAGTCTGCCCCCTGAGTGTGTCCCTTATGGATCCAGGAATTGTAATCTGAATGGTCCCACTCTGACCCCTGGGTATACTGGTTCCTGGATCTCCAAGGAGGTACAATTTAACCCCTGCCTGAGGCCACCCAGCAAGAGCTATGGAGAGATCTGCAGATTCCTCATCTTTCTTTGGGTTTTGGAGGTGCCTAGCTGAGGCCCAGCTGTGAAACAATGCAAGCTGCTGTGGGGCTTTGGGCCTTCTTTTGAATGTTCTGGGTCTCACTGACTCAGTTGCAGTTTGTTAGGTAAGTTTAGATTTCAAAAGACTGGGCCATTCATATGCAAAACCTCTGTGCTCAAATTAGGTGGGGCAGGGTCTTAGGGTGTAGCAAACAGCAATGGCTTCCTGTCAGCCCTGCCCTAAGAAGCCCCCCCTGGGTCTCAATGTCCCTTGGTAATCACTGCAAGCATCTCTGAGAGAAAGCTGCCCTTAAGTTTTACCCATTACCAGACAGTCCAGTTTCTCCCCATATGAGTCTGGGTCCCCAAAGTCTTGCCCGAAACTGGAGTTCAGAGCAGTTGGGAGATTTTGTTTCTTCCACTTGAAAAAGACAGCCACATACTAAGTTGCCAGCCCTCTCTGCCTCCATACCTCTGCCCTTACTTCTGCAGTTCCTCTGAGTCTCAGTGTGATTTTCTTTTCCCTTCTAATTGTAGAATTTCCACTCAGCCAGTCTTCCTGTGGTTCTGGATGGTGTCTGTTTTGTCTTTTAGTTGTAGTTTTGAAGTTGTGTGAGGCAGCAGTTCAGGTGTTTACCTATGTCGCCATCTTGGTTTCTCCCCTCCAAACTTATTCTGTTTCCTGGTTCAATTAGTGATTAATATGCACTGAGCTTCTCAAGCAGGAAATAAATGCCATCTGATTAATTCTTCTATCGTTCTACTCATTCAATTGGCTACCATAATTCTTTTCTCCATTCACAATCCACTGACTTAGGCTAGGCCATTAGCATTCATATATATATGAGTTTATTTGGGCCAAACTGAGGATATATGCTGAGGAGCATGATCTCAAATGCTCTTCATTAGCATTTCTTAAAAAGAACCACCCATCATCAATCCTCACTGCTATCTCTAGACCATCTCCCCTAAGATCTGTTGGAATTTTCACCACAGATAATAATTCTGATAAAATTTCACTTCTTGAAGCTTGTTTCCAAGTTACATTCAAACTCCTTAGCATATTGATGGAATGTCTTTCACAGTGTCATCACCATAATCTCTCCAGCCTTATCTTCATGTGTTCCAGTCACATTGGACCACTTTTCAATTTCTAACCAAACCAAATTCATTGGAATATCATGATCTTAATGAAATTAAGGCACTGGGCTTTCTCTTTTCTAAATTTATTACTTTCTTTTTTGTTTTAACATATTTTTTATTGATATCAGAGAGGAAGGGAGAGTGAGAGAGAGATAGAAACATCAATGATGAGAGAGAATCATTGATCAGCCACCTCCTACACTGCCCCTACTGGGGATCAAGCCTGCAATCCAGGCATGTGCCCTGACCAGGAATTAAACTGTGACCTCCTGGTTCATAAGTTGACACTCAACCACCTAGCCACGCTGGCCGGGCCTGGGTATTCTCTTTATGTATGCTCAGTCACAATGCACAAGATCTGACAAATTGTACATCCTCAATTAATGTTTGCCAAATGAATTAATCACAAAACCTAGAAGGTTGGTTCTTTAATAAGACATTATTAAAAAAGTAAGAGGATTATGAAAAATGCCTCCTCAAAAAAAAAATTACTCCTGGGGTGGTGAACACACAATACAATATGCAGATGATGTCTTATAGAATTATACCTCATATAATTTTATTAATCTATGTCACCCTAATGAATTCAATTTAAATTTTTTTTTTTTTTAAGACAGGGAAAGCAAACAATTTCCTGCTGGCCTGCAGTTTCTTCATCATCCTGTCCATTTTCAAATCTTACCCAATTCTTGTCAAAAGAAGAACAGCTGACAAAACCTTTCCCCCATTTCTGTAATATCTTTACTAGGTAGAGAAATAAACCCATGAGATTACTGTAAACCTGAGCCCCACACTTCAGTTTTTCCATAGACAGTGACCACTACAGAACGAGCCGCACCCCACAAAAAACCCTATGAAGGAAGGTCGAAGTACATAGAAATTTAAGGTTAGCTAAACGAAGAATGCAGATCATATGAGTTCCCATATTTGCAAGTTAATTTAGAAACTATTCATAAGGGGAAGGGAGAAAAAAAAACCCAGATCCTTTAAAACGTAAAAGAAAATTCTCACTCTCATGATCATAATGGAAATCCCCAAATTTCTCTGCAGCGTTGCCTTGTTCATCTCTAGTAACATAAAAACATCTGCCAAAAAAATATGATGAAGAAGAAGTATCTGGTGTCATTGCCCAAACTTATAACTCAGAAATGTGAATTAGGAGGTTAGCCACATGAAAAGGCATCAATCCCATGAAGGGCTCTGATTTCTCCCCCTTTACATAACAGAAAGTTCTAAACCTTTACTGCTCTGTCTTTCTCATTTCTGTACTCCATGATATTGAGTTAATTGCGCCTCCTCTGAATTGCTATTATGTATGTACCATTGTATAAAGAGCAGATTCTGTAGGTAATAGTATTTAATAGTATTAACTAGTATCAAGCATTCATTTCTTTTTCAACAAATATGTATTCACTTTTTATTTTGTGCTAGTGATTGGCACTGGGATAGAAATATAGGAGATTCAGTTCCTGCTTGCAAGGAGTTTGGAGTCTAATAAATAGGCTGACAAGTTAATATTGTGAAATATGTAACAGAAATAGCCCAGGATGCTGTGGGGTGGAGAGGAGTGAAACAAATGTCTCTTGGGGGTTTTAGGGAAGACTTCCTGAAAAAGGTCATTGCTGAGGCAAATGCATTCAGCATATCCTCCTATCTAATAAGGGGTAATATGCAAATTGACCATCACTCCAACACAAGATGGTCACCCCATGTGGTCAAAGATGTTTGCCCTCATGTGGACATGAGATGGTTAGCAGGGGAGGGCAGGCCAGCAGGGGTGAGTAGTTAGGAGTGACCAGGTCTACAGGGGAGGACAGTTGTAGGGGACCAGGCCTGCCAGGGAGTGCAATTAGGGGTGACCAGGCCTGCAGGGGAAGGTAGCTGGGGGTGACAGGCCAGCAGGGGAGGGCAGTTAGAGGCAACAGGGTTGGCAAGGGAGAGAAGTTAAGGTGACTGGGCCAGCAGAAGAGGGTAGTTAAAGGTGACCAGGTAGGCAGGGGAGGCAATCAGGGCAATCAGGGGCAATCAGGCCAACTGAGGAGATGTTGGGCATCAATCAGGCTGGCAGGGGAATGGTTAGAGGGCAATCACGCAGGCAGGCTGATGAGCGGTTGGGAGCAGCTGTCCTGGATTGTGAGAGGGATGTCCAACTGTCTAGTTGGATCAGGCCTAAATGGGTAGTCAGACATTACTCAAGGGGTCCCAGATTGGAAAGCATTTAGGCTGGGCTGATGGATATCCCCACCTTCGTGCACAAATTTCGTGCACCAGGCCTCTAGTATATAATAAAAGGATAATATGCAAATCGACCAACTGGTGGAACAACCAGTTGCTATGATACACACTGACCTCCAGGGGGCAGATGCTCAACGCAAGAGCTGCCCCCTGGTGATCAGTGCGCTCCCACGGGGGGAGCTCCACTCAGCCACAAGCTGGGCTCACGGCTGGTGGGCCTAAGCCATCAGTCGGACATTCCCCGAAGGCTCCTGGACAGAGGGACACTCCCAACCCCCCTGCCCAGTGCACAAATACTGTGCACCGGAACTCTAGTAGTTAATAAGCACCTGAGTGAAGCCCTATCCAAGCCTGAAACATAGCAGAGAAGAAAGCAAAGCCCTGCCCTCATGGAACTCACGTTCTAGAATGCCCTGAAGAAAGTCTGACAGATGAACAACCGAAAAAGAAAATGAACAATTTACTTTAAAGGTGAATTCCGAAGCACCAGAAAAAATCTGGCTCACCTCTGCTCTATTCAAAGCATGCTGAGGATGTGTTGAAATTTCCTGCCTTTGTGAACCGTGGAGACTGCTCTCCATCCTCGGGAACAGGGCCCAGAATACATTCACAGCTCTGGGGTCCCTGCCATAATAAAGACACACACACAGGATGGGCCACTCACATGGTGACAGACACCCAAAATCATGACATCCATATTGTGGCAATGCCCCTTTTCCAAAAGCAGGAATATGCAGGGAAGAGATTCTATCTAATCTCTCTCCTGGAAGAGCATATTTTAAGTGTATTCTGACCACAAAAGGGAGAGTAGAACTTACGCACATTACTTCTAAAGAGATGGTACCCGTTGCTACGTTTGCCATTTTTTCGGAGCAATGGTTACACACATTCACTCATCAGTTCACTTGACTGTAAGGGACTCAGAAAGAGGAGGAAGCTGACATGCCACCTGGGTGGAATGACCCCCGTGACCCTGCCATTCACTGAATGGTAAAACTATTTTGATTTCACGCTAAATATATTAAATTGCAATAATCTTTCATTCATGTCAGTTCTCCTGTATTTGTTTGTTGTACACAGAGTGTTAACATCTGCCTGACCCTCTCTGTGAAAGAGGAAATACCACGTCAACTCACTTTAGATGAGTTAGATAAGGCGGGAGAGTCAAGTGAAGTGATTTAGGTTCACAATCTCTATCCCTCAGGGGCACTGGTATCCAGCCAGCTAATAGGGCTGGAGAGAAAGTGGAGAAGAGATACACACTTATTCACCACCCACACTGGGTCCTGGGTTCGATTCCCATCAAGGGCATCTATGTACTTCAGTTGCAGGCTTCTCCCTGGCCCAGGCCCTGGTCTGCGAGTGTGCAGGAGGCAGCTAATCAATGTGTTTCTCTCACATCGATATTTCTCTCTGTCTCTCCCTCTCTCTTCCACTCTCTCTAAAAGTCAACGGAAAAAATATGCTCTGGTGAGGATGCAAAAACAACATGAATTTGTACAGAAATGACACGACAAAGGAAAATGGTTTTAGGTCCCAAGGAGGGGGGATTAAGAAGGTAAACAAATGGGGGGGGGAACTAATGGAGCAAGGTTTGCAGATTCCTCTAGTACCTTCTCTGGACTAAGAGTCTGGAGCAGTCTCCATCCAGTAAAGGAAATATACGTCCTTCCTTTAGACCAGTGGTTCTCAACCTTTCTAATGCTGCGACCCTTTAATACAGTTCCTCATGTTGTGGTGACCCCCAACCATAAAATTATTTTTGTTGCTACTTCATACTTATAATTTTGCAACTGTTATGATTCGTGTCTGTGTTTTCCAATGGTCTTAGGCGACCCTGTGAAAGTGTTGTTCGACCCCCAAAGGGGTCGCGGCCCACAGGTTGAGAACTGCTGCTTTACACAGAAAGGCAGATAGAGAGAGCTCTTCCTGCTTTCGCTGCTTCTGAATTGCTCTCAGCTCAAAAAAATTCTTATGTCAAAGTCACATACTTTGGGGTGATATAGTCTCCTTCCCTTCACCAGTGAGGCTGTTTTCTAGGGCTTCCACATTTCGTACCTATAAACTTTACTATTCTGAGGTGAGGGTGGCAAGCTTTTAGAAGCAGCTCTGTGCTTCTCAGGGCTGTTTGATACCATATGTACTTATGTACAATTACAGTTATGTCTTATTTTTTATTATATTTTTAATAGTTTTAGAGAGAGAGAAGGAAGAGAGAGGGAGAGAGAGGAACACCACTTGCCCTCTACTGGGGATGGAGCAGAAACCTGGACATGTGTCCTGGCCAGGAATCTAATCAGGGACATCTGGATGGATGGAATGACACTTAGCCACACTAGTCAGAGCTATCTACCTGTTTTAAATACATACATGTATACATACTTATTTTGTTATATATATAATTTTTTATTAATGTATTGCATGTATACATATCTTCCCATTGCCCCCCCTCCCATGCATACCCTAACTCCCCAGTGTCTTATGCCCATTGGTTATGCTTATATGCATGCATACAAGTCCTTTGCTTGATCTCTTATCTACCCCACCTCCCCCTAATACATACTTATTTTAAACAACAAAATACCTATTGCCATTATCGTCACACAATTCTTGTAACTGTGTGAAAAATGATGAGTCAATTCGATTACCTAAGGCCAGTGGTCGGCAAACTGCGGCTCGAGAGCCACATGTGGCTCTTTGGTCCCTTGAGTGTGGCTCTTCCACAAAATACCAGGTGTGGCATGCATATACAGTGCGATTGAAACTTCGTGGTCCATGTGCAGAAGTCCGTTTTCGGCTCTCAAAAGAAATTTCAATCGTCGTACTGTTGCTATTTGGCTCTGCTGACTAATGAGTTTGCCGACCACTGATCTAAGGGAATTACATAGGCAACAGAAAGATATGATGAATGGACGAATTCCATTTGATGTCATAATTCCCCTGCCTCAGGGAGGGTTTTTAAAATCAGGTGAATCTAGCAGAGCAGGAAGAGAGAAATGCAATGGGAGGAAAGGTCAGGGAAGAGTGGTTTTCAGAACACAAACCACCGGCTAGTGTGGCCAAAGAGTTGAATGATGACCCATGAATCCAGGTTCAATTCCCGGTTAGGGCACATGCCTGGGTTGCAGCTCCATCTTTGGTGGGAGGCGGGCAGGAGACAGCTGATCTATGCCTCCCTCGTGGAGGTTTCTGTCTCTCTATCCCTCTCCCTTCCCCTCTCTCTACAAAAATCAATAAAAGCATATTTTTTAAATATTTCATTGATCTTTTACAGAGAGGAAGGAAGAGGGATAGAGAGTTAGAAACATCGACAAGAGAAAGTCATCGATCGGCTGCCTCCTGCACGCCCCCTACTGGGGACGTGCCTTGACCAGAATCGAACCTGGGACCTTTCAGTCCGCAGGCCGACGCTCTGTCCACTAAGCCAAACTGGCTTCGGCAATAAAGACATATTTAAAAATAATAATACAAAAAAACACACAAACCTAGGTAGAGACATACAATGAATCACCATGAATGACAGCTTTTGTGGTTTCTATGTTTATTTTTCAATTACACTTGGCAATTGACATTCAATATTATTTAGTTGCAGATGTGCAGCATAGTGGCTAGACACTTAATTTACTAAGTGATGCCCTCTGAATATTCTAATAGTCACCTGCCACCACAGTTATGAGCTCTTGTGATATTCTTTTTGTTGATTCTTTCCCAGCTTTTGTGATTTTTAAAAAGCCTTCATTTGAAGCTTCTGGGTTATTCCATATGGTACTCACTCCCCCCATAGCCACAATGATCTCCTTAAATATGAGCCTGTCCCTATTCCTACACTGTCCACACTATCAAAAAACAAACCACATCCAAAACACAGCCCGACTGGCCTGGCTCAGTGGTTGAGTGTCGATCTAGGAACCGGGAGGTCACGGTTCAATTCCCAGTCAGGGCACGTGCCCAGGCCGAGAGCTCCATCCGTGTGGCTGCAAGAGGCAGATGATCAATGATTCTCTCTCTCATTGATGTTTCTATCTCTTTCTCCCTCTCTTTCTTCTCAGAAACCAATAAAATATACATACATATAAAAGAAGCACAAAAAACACCACACACCCAAGACTCTTAGCAAGGCTCTGCTGACAGGGTCTCTGTGTCACCTCTCCAATCTTCTTCGAGTGCATTTCTTTAGTTCCAGAAAAGCAAGCAACTCCACACTCTGCATTTTCTCCTGTTTCTTCAAAAACTCTACTATCTGTCAGGAAACCGTTCCCGGTCCTTCATCAGAGCATGGGCCCCTGCCTCTCATCTCTCTGCCTATTTCTATTTTTTTAAATCATCTCCAACCTATGTAATATTCCATACCATTTCATTTTATTTTTGAACATCCGTTTTCTTAAACCTCATAGGACTAAGCTTTGCATCCTGTCCCCTAGCAGGGCGGGGCACCCAAGAAATGTTTATGCAGCTGAAAGGAGCCCACGTTTGGTTGCCTATGACCCCATGACCCCATGACCTCCACCGCGGGCTCAGAATCCCTAAACCAGTGGTTCTCAACCTTCCTAATGCCGCGACCCTTTAATACAGTTCCTCATGTGGTGGTGACCCCCAACCATAAAATTATTTTCGTTGCTACTGTAATTTTGCTACTGTTATGAGTCGTAATGTAAATATCTGATAGACAGGATGTATTTTCATTGGTACAAATTGAACATAATTAAAGCATAGGGATCAATCACAAAGACAATACGTAATTACATATTGTGAAATATTTATTTCTAATTACAAATAAATAAAATTTTGTCTTGAATCGTAGTGTAGCATGGGCAACAGTCTTCCTATGACAACAGTAAACTACATTGCTACACTTTGCTACACCGAGGAGCGGTGAGTTGGTTCCTAAGACCATGGGAAACAGGTGTTTTCCAATGGTCTTAGGCGACCCCTGTGAAAGGGTCCTTCAACCCCCAAGGGGTCGCGACCCACAGGTTGAGAACCGCTGCCCTAAACTGAACTGCAGAGACTTCCATCTCTGCCTGCTTGGAAGTGCCCTCAGGACACAAATCCCTGTTGCAGGCTTTGACACGTGTGAAGTCACCGTTACCCATCCTAACCCGGGTCCTGGCTCCCAGCTGGGGCTACCCCTGTACCCCACAGAGGAGAAAGGGAATGTCATTGTCAGGAAACCAAAGAAGAGCCCCAGCCTGCGCAGGTGGAAACCAGGGCCCCGGGAGGCACAGGAAGCTGAGGCTGAGGCCGTCCAAAGGGGAGCTCAGCCGCGCCCCACTCCTACCCGCCCCCCACTCTCCAGGTTTTCCTGGGGACACCCTGCAGGTGGGTGTCACTTGGGAGGCGCGTGGCCTGGCGAAGCCCCTGACCCAGCCCTTAGCGGGGAGGGACCCGGGGGCAGGAGCTGAGCTGGAGCAGCCGCGCGGCGGGATGGGGGTGCGTCGGGCGGAGCTGGGGCTCCCCCCTCTCCGGCGGTGCAGGGGCGGCACCTGGAGGGGAAGCCCAGGTGTCCCTGGCCCGGCACCCCGGAAGCCCCGAGGGCCGCAGGGGGCGGGGGGAGCTCAGTGTCTCCGGGGAGTTGTGCAACCGCGGGGCCGGGAGCCGGACATTTCCGCCCGCGGCCCCCGCGCCGCCCAGACCCCGCCGCCCGCGAACCAAAAGCGAAAGGAGCCGCGGCCGCGAGGAGGGGCGTCGGCGCGGAGGTCCGCGCGCGGGCCGTTCGGTGGCGGGGCCGCCGCTTTGTGACTTCACGCGCGTCGCCACAGCCCGGCCGCCCGCGCCCCACCCGGCCCGGCCCGCCGCCCGCCCGTCTGCCCGGCCGTCCCCGCGTCCGCCCGCCCGCAGCCGCCTCCTCCGCTCCGCTCCTCTCCGCTCTCCGCGCGCCCTGCCCGCCCGCCCGCCCGGCCGCCGCCCCGACGCCGCGGACTCCCCGCGGCCGTGCGCCCCGCAAGGCGGCCGCCGCCCGCCCGCACTGCGGCCGGCACGTGGCGCCCCCGCGCCCGGAGCGCCCCGACGCCCGGCCCCGCGATGCCGCGCTTCCTCAAGGGCATGGCCTTCGTCCCCTTCCTGCTGGTGACCTGGTCCTCCGCCGCCTTCATCATCTCCTACGTGGTCGCCGTGCTCTCGGGGCACGTCAACCCCTTCCTCCCCTACATCAGGTAGGACGGGCGGGGAGCGGGGGGACCCCGCAGAGGCGCCGCGGGGCTCCAAGCCCCCCAAGAATGGGATCTGACTGTGAGCAGATGCGCACAGGCAGGGGGTGCGCACGGCTGAGCATCAGGAGGGGCTGGGAATAGAGGACAGAAGGACACAGAGCGTGCAGGCTGGGGATGGGACAGGCATCTCAGGAGGAAGCTTTTTGGGGGGGGGCGGAGGTTGGGGGGGAGCAAGGATGGGTGCCACGGACTGGGAGCGCAAAGGGGGAGACCCAGGTGTGAGCTCCAACAGCCCGCGTATGTCCACTTCTGCTCCCCAGCATCCTCGCCAAGTGGATGCCTGCCTCCTGTTTTCAAGAAAGGAAACTTAAGTTTCAGCAGATGTTGAAACAGCGTCAGTGTGTGACACTGATGTCGCCGCTGGGAGACGGTGGAAGCAGAATTCACACCCACACGCCGTCCCCTGCCCAGAGCAGCGGCGCTCGGGGTCTTTGGGAGGTGGCTTCAGCTCTCCTGGATGGACCTGGCAGAGACCCCTCCTCCCCCCCATCCTCCCCTGTGTTCGGTGCCCCTAGAATCAGAGCCTGACTCAAGCTCTCAAAAACTTGGGACTTCTCCCGTGTTGTCGTTATGCTGTTGCATTTTTCTGGAGTTTTGGGCTCCACTTTTTTTTTTTAATTTATATATATAAATTTTTATATATATGATTTTTTACAGAGAAGAAGGGAGAGGGATAGAGAGCTAGAAACATCAATGAGAGCAAGACATCAACCAGCCGCTTTCTGCATGTCCCCCTACTGGAAATGTGCCCGCAACCAGGATACATGCCCTTGACCGGAATAGTCCGCAGGTCGAGGCTCTATCCACTGAGCCAAACCGGTTTCAGCCTGGGCTCCACCTTTTTAAGGTCACTTCTTCATTGCCCAGGACACAGGTCCCGATTCTCTTCCCGCGACTCCCAACTCCGTGTCTTGTCCTGATTAGAACGATTCATCTCTATCCTAGAGGTGTGGCTTCTCTGGGTCTGTATTGGCTGGTGAGGGGATCATAGAGTTGGTGACACCACAGTTTGTAGAGGTGACACAGATTATAGGGGCTTTCCCTCCTGCAGCCCTCTGCCTCTTGTGTGGTATTCTGTAATATTTTCTTTAAAGGGGAAGGGGAAATGAAGGTGAGGCAGGAGGAGACTAGGGTTTAGAGATGCCAGGAAGAGAGCATTAAGGAGAAAGGGCAAATCTGCAGTCCTTGGAGGCGAGAGGGTGTTTCTCATACAGAAAGAGGCTCCATGCATGAAGCAAACTTTCCCATCTGGCCTTGTGCCCCCAAAGAAACCTGGGCTTGGAGTCTCACGGCTCACCCCAGTCCCAAGTGCCATGGTCTTGCTCCTTAAAAAAGAAAAAAGTTTATTGATTTCAGAGAGAGGTAGGGTGAGAGAGAGAACATCAGTGAGGAGAGAGAATCATTGATCAGCTGCCTCCTGCACGTCCCACCCTGGGGATCCAGCCGCAACCCGGGGATCAAATTGTGACCTTCTGGTTCATAGGTTGCCGCTCAACCACCGAGCCATGTGCCAGCAGACTGTCTAATTCCTCTTGATTCTGAAGCAGGATAGATCTTCTTAGACCTCCGCTGAAAGCTTTTCTCACTGCCACGGTTTGAGTGTGTGTGCGTTTTAAAACTTTTTAATAGGAATTATTTGAGCCAAACTGAAGACATGCTCAGTCGCAAGATCTCAGTCGCTCCTCTCCCTGCAGTGCTGTGTGCGTCCCGGACCCGAAGGTCAGGTGCAGATACAGATTGGCCAGGCAGCCACAGGCAGGGTTTGCGTCTCTGTCGACATGTCTGAAATAGTTGTGGTTAATACCACCACGAGGCGAACTTGAAATAGAAGACGTTCAGAAATGGGGAAATGAGGTGACAAAGACGAGCCCCTTGTGAGATGCTTAAATCGTAGACGTGCCGGGAAAGGGGTCGTCCATTTAATAAAGAAAAGAAGCCTTTAGGAAAAGCAGAATGACTGGAGAGAAAGGCATGAGACTGCTCCGCAGTTGCCAGGAATCAGCAGCCTACACACACACACACACCCAGCAAACATGTGGATTGTTTGCCCACATGTGCCTGGGGCTTTTGCTTGTCTGAGCTCTCTGCCTCCTAGAAAACCAAGTCATTGAAGAAAGGGTACGACGTAGGCATGAACTAGACCTCGGGGCCTGATTGGGCATGCCTGAATGATCAGTTGTGTTCAGAAATGTTCAGCTTTGTCTCCTGTGATTCATCTCTGCTGTCAATACCTCTTTACGCTTCCTTACCCCTGCTCCCGCCATTTCCTCCAACCGCACTGACTTCCTTCCTGCGTCTTAAATGTGCAGACCTCCCCGTATCTGGTCATATTATTCACCACAGCACCTGTCACCTTTAACAAACTAGGTGACTTACTTAATACGTTGGTTACCTGTCTTCCCTCTGGAGTATATCTATATATCTATATCTCTATATCTATATCTCTATATCTATATCTATATATCTATATCTATATCTATATCTACATCTACATCTACATCTACATCTACATCTATATCTATATCTATATCTATACAGTGGTACCTCGAGATACGAGTGCCCTAACATACGAGATTTTTGAGATATGAGCCGTCGAGCGAGCGATTTTTGCTTTGAAATACGAGCAACATTTGAGATACGAGTAATTGCGTGGATCGGCCAGCTGCACACGACCCACCAGTTTACCACGACTCAAGGGTCTCATAGTTTCCCACGCCTCAAGGTTACGGAATGAATTAAACTTGTATCTTGAGGTATCACTGTATCTATACCTAAAAGGCTAGTATGCTAAGTGTCTGTCCAACCGGTAGCTATGATGTGCACTGACCACCAGGGGGCAGATGCTCAATGCAGGAGATACCGTGATGTGCACTGGCCATTTACAGAGAAACGGCATCGCAGACCTGGTGCCCACAAAGCAACACTTGGCTTCCCCAAAGTGGGACACAGGCCCCCACCACCACCCTGGAGCAATAGCCCACCAAATCATAGCCAACAGTGCCAAGACCCATGGTGCAAAATGCGGTCCACAGCCCAGCCCTGCCCAGAAACGGTGGCTGTGGGCGCCGGGTGATGATGTCACATAGCAACGCTCCGCTTCCTCTCCCTAGTGACTAGCCTCCTTGCAGTTTCTTTAGCCCAGGAGCACAACTTGCTTTATAGTCAGGTGGAAACATTGTACACTTTAACCAAATATCTGTGAAGTGTTTTCCCATGCCTCATCTCATTTGATCCTCACAGAAGTCCTCAAGTAGGTAGATAGGAGACTCGGTAGAATCCATTTTCTTTTCATTAGCTGAAAAACAGAGATTTAGAAAGCCTAGAAACCTGACCCAACTGAAAAGAAGTAAGACATTGTGGACCCTGAAAATAACTTCAGCTTTTCTCACTGTGCAGAATGTAGTCAAACACTGCTGCAGGTAAATATTTTACCCTTTGATCTCCCTGTGTGATCTACAATAGTAATCTACTTTGTGTTGATATTTACTTCTTTGTTGCTGACAATTACCTGAAAGAGAAGTTGGGGTATTTCACTGGGCTAGAAAAAGTTTAGCTAGATCAGAAAACAGGTCTAATTAAGCAAGTTTATTCTATATACTAGAGGCCCAGTGCATGAAATTCATGCACAGGGAAGGGGTGTCCTTCAGCCACGCTTGCTCCTTCTCCATCTGGGACCCCTAGAGGGATGTCCATCTGCCCCATATAGGCCCAATCCTACTGGACCCAGACCTACTGAATCAGGCCTAAACAGCAGTTAGACATCTCTTTCACAATCCAGAACTGCTGGCTCCCAACTGCTCACCTGCCTGCCTTCCTGATTGCCCCTAACTGCTTCTGCCTGCCAGCCTGATCACCCCCTAACCACTCCCCTGCCAGCCTGATTGATGCCTAACTGCTCCCCTACCAGCCTGTTTGCCCCTAACTGCCCTCCCCTGTGGGCCTGGTTGCCCCTAATTGCCATCCCCTGAAGGCCTGGGTCCCCCCCAACTGCCCTCCTCTGCTGGCCTGGTCACCCCTAACTGCCCTCCCCTGGTCACCCCTAACTGCCCACCCCTCACTGCCCTCCTCTGATTGGCTGGTGGGCGTGGCTTGTGAGTGTAGCCGAGGTATGATCACTCCCAACTGCCTTCCCTTGCAGGCCTGGTCCCTGCCAACTGCCCTCCCCTGCTGGCCATCTTGTGGTGGCCATCTTGTGTCCACATGGGGGCAGGATCTTTTGACCGCATGGGGGCAGTCATCTTGTGTGTTGGAGTGATGGTCAATCTGCATATTACTCTTTTATTAGATAAGACAGAGGCCTGGTGTATGGGTGTAGGCCAGCTGGTTTGCCCTGACGGGGGTTCTGGATCAGTGTGGGTGTTCTCTTGGGGCGTGGGTTGGCCTGGGCGGGAGGCTTGTGGTGGTTTGCTGGCTGGCCACGACCCAAGCAGATGCCCTGGTATCTGGGATTTATTTATCTTCTACAATTGAAACTTTGTAGCCTGGAGCAGAGCCAAGCCTTCTGCTCACACAGCCATTGAAACCTCGTTCCCTTAAGCAGAGGCTTGGGGCAGCTGTGGTGTGCAGAAAGCTTGGCTTCCTCCATCACCAGGGGCAATCCAAGACTCACTCTGAGGTGGCAGCCATTGAAATTTTGTTGCCTTAAGTGGAGGCCTGGGCCCATCAGGGTTTGCAGAAAGCTTGGCTTCCTCCATCACCAGGGGCAACCCAAGCCTCCCTCCTGCTCTCTCTGTGGCCGTAGCCACCTTGGTTTGGTTAATTTGCATACTTGCTCTGGTTGGCTGGTGGGTGTGGCTTGTGAGTATAGCCGAGGCACAGTCAATTTGCATATTCCTCTTTTATTAGATAAGATATAAAAGGCTAAATTGACTCCTGCGTGCGTGATAGATATAAAGCTCTTGCTGGTGCCAATTGTGTGCATTTGTTTTCATCTGTCATTGTCTATCATGAATTTGGTTGACACTTCTATTATAGAGAAAGGGTGAGTAGCGATATTAAAATATTTCTTCTAATTAATTTCCTTTCAATGTGCATGAATTTGTGCACCAGGCCACTAGTAAGATTCATGAAGGCTCTCAGTGTTAGTTGAATTAATATTTCTGAGACATCCACTATGGATACTGTTATTCTTCCTCTAGGGCAGGACAGATAGCTTTAGGGGAGGCTCAGTCAAGTAGATCATTGGTGGTTGGGATGCAGAGAGACCTTGATTGTGGGGTTATGTCCTGATAACCTATCTTAAGTTGAAGATATCAACATAAAAAAGGTTCATACCTTTAGAGACTTTAAACACAATTTTTATCTTAAAATTTTTAAATTGTTTTTCTTATGTTATAGAGAATTTCAATGAGTTTATTTGAGCCAAACTGATAACATGTGCAGGGAGCAAGATCTCAGTGCTCCTGAGAATAACCAGTTTTTCAGTTTCTTTTATGCATTTGAAACTAAGGAATTTAGGAAGATTACATGGAGGTGGAAGGAAGTAACTCAGAGGTCGGACAGTTGATAAGATTATGTGCTCTCTTGAGGGTTGATGTCCCCTTCAAGATGCATTGCTTCTGCTATTTCAGTTGCGTGTTAACCTAGATGTGCAATGGACAGGACTGGTTTAAAACCTGTTATTAAAGGAGTTGTATGCCTGGGGCATGACTGCCCACCATGACCTGATCACTTAGGAATTTAAGATCAGATCAGCTTGTGAAATTACTTTCCACAGAATTCCCCTTTATTTTGGTCCAAAATATCTTAAGTTGGAAATGCATTTAGTACACCTAACCTGCTGACCACAACAGCTTCGTCTAGCTTACCATAAATATGCTCAGAGCACATACATTCACCTGGAGTCGGGCAAAACCATAGAAAGTGTTGAATAGCTCATGTAATTTATTCAATACTGTCCTGAAAGTGACAAACAGTGGTTGTATGGGAACTCTCCACTGACGGTTAACACAACTGAAAGCACACTGGGCCTGGAGACTGTTTGAAGCATTGAACTAAAACAAAGAATGCTGGCCACTGCAGAGTGTTGGCTGTTTACTCTCAAGATCCTGTGCCTGATGGGGAGTTGGGGCCCATCACTGCTGTCCAGCTTCACCAGAGTATCCTGCTGAATGTTGCTGGGAAAAGATAAAAATTTAAAATTTGAGCCGAAATCGGTTTGTCTCAGTGGATAGAGCGTCGGCCTGCGGACTGAAGGGTCCCAGGTTCGATTCTAGTCGGGGGCATGTACATTGGTTGCAGACACATCCCCAGTAGGGGGCGTGCAGGAGGTGGCTGATCGATGTCTCTCTCTCATCGATGTTTCTAACTTTCTATCCCTCTCCCTTCCTCTCTGTGAAAAATCAATAAAATATATTTTAAAAAATTTTTAAATTTGAAGTACGTTTCCTGTTGAATGTCTATTGCTTTCACACCACGGTAAAGTAAAATAAATAAATAAATAAAATTTAAAAAATCACAAATAGAACCATCATAATTCGGGTACTAGCTGTATTTAAGATAGTCTTCTCACATGGTGACCAATGGATGTTCTGATTTTCTTCTTGTTAAATACTTTGTTCAGCCAACTGGATGTCTGATTTTTTTTAAAACAATGTTGAACACTTTGAGTCAGACCCATTGCATTTTTAAACAAATATGTTTTTATTGATTTCAAAGAGGAAGGGAGAGGGAGAGAGAGAGAGAGAGAGAGAGCAACATTAATGATGAGAGAGAATAATTGATTGGCTGCCTCCTGCAAGTCCTACGCTGGGGATTGAACTGTATCAACTGGGTCATGTGTCCTGACTGTGAGTTGAACAGTGACCGCCTGGTTCGTAGGCCGATACTCAACCATGCCAGCTGGGCAAGCAATTGAATTTTAATTAAGAGCCGGAACCCTGGGAGGACCCCTATCCAGTATGACATTCAAACTGAGTTTCCTTATCACATATTGTCTTATCACATTGTTATTCTTCAGTTTGTTGGATAAATGGACAAATAGGTCTTAGACATGTAGAAAGATGCTTAGTCTCATGAATCAAATAAAAATTCAAATTAAAAGTCACCGATACAATTTCTCATCTACTAGATTGGCAGAAACCCAAATGTGTGACACACTCTATTGGTGAGACTTTGGGGAAACAGGCTCTCACACTTTGCAAGTAGGAATGTAAATTGATTACGTTGGCATTATTTATCAAAGTGACAAAAAGAGCATTACTCATAGCATTTCTTTTAATGACAAAAGGTTGGAAACCATACAAATAACCATGAGTAGAGGACTGGCTAAATAAATATACTTTATCCAAAGATTTCAAGAAAAACTCTTTATATAGAATACTCCTTAAATTAATACATTGATATAGAAAAATCTCTGATACATTGTTACATAGAAAAATCAAGATGCAAAACAAAATATGCTACCAATTAGTGGATATGGTAGAGCTTGTGAGGTAAAAGGAGAGGTGGGGCGGGGAGGGGGAAGGAATTCACATTTATATTTGCTTACATAAAGAAACTAAGGAAATGGTTTATCTGTGCATGATGATGGGCAGAGTAGGTCATGGTCAAGGAGACCTTAGCATATAAGAAATAAGGTGGAAATAAGACTTTTTTTCTTTCTAAAAAATTAAACTTTTTACTTTGCAATAATTGTTGATTTACATGCAGCTATATAACGTAATAGAAAAAGATCTTATATATCTTTTACCCAGTTTATCTCAAAGGTAACGTCTTATATGTAGTTATTTTTTTAGCCAAATGGATGGGTTTCTGGTCAGAAAATTAAAATAGAAATAAGGGGTTCAAACATCGACTAAATTTAACAAGTTGCAATAGTACAGGGTGGTATTTCTGGATTATGAGGCCTTTAATGCAACGATGTCAAAACCAAGGGCAAACAAAGGTCAACATGGAAGGATTAGTTTAGATTTTTACAAGGTTACACCCACATTCTTGAGAACCATCAAGGTTAATTTGTTACAGTTTCTTATATTTCCTCTGTGACCAAATCCCTCAGGTTATCATGGATCACTAGTTACTTATCAACTCCTCTTAGCTGGTAAGCTACTCTCTCTTATAACTCCTTTGACTTGTGTCTCATGCTTCCAGAATGTTCCGTGGCCCTTGGTTTTGCCAATTCTGTGTCCTGGTTGCATCCTTTTTTAGCCTGCTCTCACTTTTGGTCAAGTGCTGTTTGCTGTACCGAGTGTGGTCTTTGGTCACTCCCATTGTTCTTCCTCGTGACCACAAACACTGATCCGTGATGGATGGCAGAAAACTGGGTCATCTAAAATTAAGCCACTTCAAAGGGGGAACAAAATGATACAGTAAACAAAGTAAGAGAGGTTGAGCCTTTCACTTAGTTAACAAAATGTAGGTTATAGTCACAGTGTGCTAATTCTTTGTTACTTTAAATATATTTTTTATTGATTTTTTACAGAGAGGAAGAGAGATAGAGAGTTAGAAACATCGATGAGAGAGAAACATCGATCAGCTGCCTCTTGCACACCCCCTACCGGGGATGTGCCCAAAACCAAGGTACATGCCCTTGACTGGAAGGAATTGAATCTGGGACCCTTCAATCCTCAGGCTGATGCTCTATCCACTGAGCCAAACTGGTTTTGGCTAATTGTTATAAGGTACAAAATTCATTACAATGAACACTTCTTGTAATGAACAAAACAATGAAGATGCTTAAAATGAACAAAAATCTGAAAATAGTGCAGGTGCTGATATTTAAGGGAGTGCATAATTTTCCAAGACTGTTTTGTGACTGAACGATACAAAGTCCTTGATTTCACATTGGTTTTTTGAAGGGGGATAGGAAGAGGGTCATTTCTGCAGAAGTGTGTTGACTTCAATTTTCCCAGTGATAATTCTTACTCTTTGTATAAGGATATTGATCTTGTTTATAGTCTGTCTCTCATTACAATGGTCCCATGAGGGTAGAGATATAGGGTCTCTTCACTGCTGCCTCCTCAGCATTTACGACAGTGCCAGACACATAGGGGATGCTTAGTAAATATTGACTGAACCCTAAGATCACTTACAACAGAAGGGCCGGTTTTATTTATGCCCATTTTACTAACCTTGTCAACTTCTCTTCAATTGTTCATTGATTCTGCCAGCAGTCACTGTTGATTAACTTTGGTTGTGTTTCTATCTCTTCTTCGATCCCATTTCTACTGACGTCAAGAAATCTTCCATATTTCACAAGGTTAGCAACTGGGTAATAATTCTGACTATTGATCAATCAACTCCTCCAGATGATAAGCCACTCTCTTTTACATCCTCTACTTTGGCTGTGTCTCCTGCTTCCAGAATATTCTGAGTCCCTTGACTTTTAAAGTTCTGCCACTTCTGCATTCTGGTTGCTTTTGAGTAGCCTAGTCTCGCTTTTTGTCAAGTGCTGTTTGCTGGATTGAGTGTGGTCTTTGGTCACCTCCATTGCTTGTCCTCATGCCCACAAGCCCTGCTCCGTGATTGGTGGCAGAAAACTGGCTCGCCTAGTGAATATTCACATTTGGTAATAATGATACTGAGAGGGAATAATACACTGTATTGGACAAAGGAGCGACTTTAGAGCAGATAGCTTTGGTTAGAATACAAGTCTATCCTGTGCCCCAGCTATGGGACTTTGGACAAATTACCTCTTTCTTCTTCCCTACGGTTTAAGGATAGCACCTCCCTCCCGAGTTAACACATGCACCCACTAAGAACTCATTAACACGCTGGGCCACGGACACAATAAATTCTCTGTAAGCAACTAGTATTATCAAGAGACAAGTCCACATGGGTCTGGATAGGAGCTAGCGTTAAGTAAAAAGGGATATTTGGTTGAGGGCTAAGTTTTTTAAGTGACCGGTATATTTGTACGCATAATATAAACTTCCTTAACCAAACTCAACTTAATGAATTTGCTGGTTTAACTGATAACCTCATTCTCTGACGAAAGCCAGTGGACCCTGAAAACCGCCCCCCGGGTGATGGCTAGCTACTCTGAGCGGCTTGCTTCTCTCACCTGCTTCTTTGTACCCTTATCAAATGCCAGCTGTGTTTGTTCCCAAAAGTGTTTATGCCAGTTTTTTATTTTTTATTTTTTATTGTAATGGTGTGCTTTAACTCAATATAAATAAACTGTTGATCTGTAAATGCAAAGAGAATTGTTTCTAAGAAAACTCGGTTGAGTGTTTTGGAAAGATCCAAAAGAGACTGTAGTTTGCTCAGTCGTGTTTATGACAAATGTAAGGATGATAAAATTTGTTAAAAAAAAAAAACAACAACACTGAACCCGTGCTCAGTGGTTGAGTGTTGATCTATGAACCAGGAGGTCAGGAGGTCATGGTTAATTCCAAGTCAGGGATCATGGGTGGATCTCGGGCTCAAGATCCCTAGTTAGTGAGTGTGCAGGAGGCAGCTGATCAATGATTCTCTCTCATCATTGATGTTTCTATCTCTTCCCTCTCCCTTTCTCTCTGAAATCAATTTTTTAAAAAAAATGGAAAGGATTTTGCACTCAACTTGCTTTAAAAATGTCTTAGGATTTTTTTTCACTTTAAAGAAACCCAAATAAAATGAGATGATTGTGAGTAGGTGTGGTGTATATGTCAGCAACACATACATTGATTGCATCCCCATTGACTACTAGTATCTGTGTGACCTTGAGCGAGTTACTCTCCTAATAATAAGTACTTTCCTGATAATGTCGTAAAGGCTAGATGAGATGTGCCTGGCTGAGTGTAAGCACTGAGGAAGTAGTAATTGTTGTTTTTTTTTCTTTTTCTTTTTTTACTATTAGTAGCTGTAGTCCAAGTAGGATGGGTTTCTAGAGACTTCCCTCAAAAAATTTCACAAATTATCACCTTCCTCTTCATCACCACCCTGATCCCAGCCACCATCATCTCTTTACAAATTCTGACTCAAATCCAGTGAGATGTATTTATGCACCATCTTCCATATCTCTATCCTAAAAACCCCTTGGACATGATACTGCCCTGGCAGAAGGACCAAAGACTGGTCATCAGGAGGCTGAGTGCACGGGTGCAGACAGGGACTTGATGCAGACATGGGTGGGCGGGGCTGCGAGTATGGCAGGGGGCGGGCTGGTGGGTGGGGCACGTGCAGGTGGGTGAGGCTTTGAGCAGGGTAGGTGGGGCCTCGTGAATTCCTGAGCTGGGCTTCTAGTGTATATATATGACTCTGTGCGGGGATTTGTGTGTAATAGCTATAATAATAAAAGCATAATATGCTAATTAGGCCAGACATTCTTCTAGATCAGTGGTTCTCAACCTTTTTAATGCCGCAACCCTTTAATACAGTTCTTCATGTTTCCCAACCATAAAATTATTTTTGTTGATATTTCATAAGTGTAATTTTGCTGCTGTTAATGAATCATAATGTAAATATCTGTGTTTTCTGATGGTCTTTGGCGACCCTGCTAGTGGTTCTCAACCCGTGGGAACCCTTGCTATAGAGCCTAAGACAGATGAAGCCTGGGCTGCAGGGAAACCTGGGTCCAGGGTGCCAGAGGGAAGCCAGTGCCAGCAGCCAGGGGAAGGAAGGCCTACTCTTGCATGAATTTCATGCATCGGGCCTCGAGTAAACTTTTTTAAAAAAATATTTTATTGATTTTTTACAGAGAGGAAGGGCGAAAGATAGAAAGTCAGAAACATCGATGAGTGAGAGACATCGATCAGCCGCCTCCTGCACGCCCCACAGTGGAGATGTGCCCGCAAGCAAAGTACATGCCCCCGACCAGAATCGAACCTGGGACCTTTCAGTTCGCAAGCCGATGCTCTATCCACTGAGCCAAACCAGTCTCGGCGTCGAGTAAACTTTAAGGAGATTAAGAAACAGTTCATACTGGATGTTCAGAGGCAAAAAAAGTAAAATAAAGGGTGTTTCCTCAAGCTTGCTCATTTATCATTCAGCCAGGTTACCCCATCTCCATCAGATAACATGACAGCCCTCCTTAATGGTCTCCGTGGTCTACTAGGTACACTTGCCTCTCTATAGTCTTTTCATTATATCCTTTAAAGCATCAACTTGGTAATCACTTCCCCGCTCTCAACCCTCAACAGCTGTCCAGCATGCTGAGAATAACAGTCAGAGTCCTTACCATGACCACGACCCAGGGCACCTGTCTTGACGTCTGTTTGTACATATGCATCCTTGCTCACTTCCCTCCTCCAGCCACAACCACTTCCTTGCAGTCCCGCCACCTGAGGGCCTTAGACTTTGCTGCTCTCTCTGCTTTTCATTTTCCTGGCCCAGGAGTCTTCTTCGTTCAGATCACTATTCCAGTACCCTTCCCAGAATACCCAGTCTTAGGTGACTCACCCATCACTGTCTTCACACTATTTCTCACTCTGAGACTATTTTTATCCCCCCCCCCCCCCCCCATACAAAAATTTAAGTTCACGGAAAAGCAGCTTTTTTTCTGTTTCATTTACAATTTTATTCTTTGTGCCAACAAAATGGCCTGCTAATGTAGAAAGCAATCAGTAACCATGTATTGGATCCACGGGTCTTTGAATTTTTGGTTAGATATTAAGTTTCTTGAAGATAGTAGATTATCTTTTCATCTTTGTCACTCCATCAGCTGGCACAGTTCCCAACACGTAGGTAGTTCTTAACAATTTTTACAAAATGTTGTATGAGTGAACCCAGAGGAAACTTAGATTGCTGGAAGGAAATCGCATATGGTTGGTGTGAGGAAAGAGCAAATGGTTTGCATTGATGAGTAGGAAATTCTTTTTACATTTAAAAATAGTTGGTATGGCTTCAGGGTGCCTCCCATTCTAGAATAATCACCTCCGAGTGAAGCTGCCAAAAAGATAGCCCTAATAATAAGTAGTATTTAATAAAATGTAATGCCTTTTATTATCATACTTACTCCTTTTAAATAATTTACTTATTGTGAAGATAAAGGAAGCAATGGCCTTCTTTTCAGGTGGTGTATTAAGTGTTTTTCAGTTCTAAGTCCTGATTAACCTGCCAAGCAATGGACCTAACTAACCTTCCAAGCAAAACCCCTCAATCTGAGCATGCGATCATTTTGCATCTTGTTATTTCAGTCTCCCCTAATAAACCATGACTCAAGCTTCGGAGTAATGGATCCCGTGTGTCCAATGATTAAAAGAATAGCATTTGACCAGGGTTATAGTGTCATCCATGTTTTCTTTTTTAAATATATTTTATTACTTTTTTACAGAGAGGAAGAGAGAGGGATAGAGAGTTAGAAACATCAATGAGAGAGAGACATCGATCAGCCGCCTCCTGCACGCCCCCCACAGGGGATGTGCCACAATCAGGATACAGGCCCTTGACCGGAATCAAACCTGGGACCCTTCAGTCTGCAGGCTGATGCTCTCTCCATTGAGCCAAACCGGTCTCGGCCATGTTTTCTTTGTATTGTTTTCATTCCATTGCCCCGATCAAGTGATTATGCACTGGCTTACCAACATAAATTAGTTTGGAGAAGGATGTTAAACAAATAACTTGGAGTTTTCCATGATGAACTTAACTTGTAGAAATGTAAACAAAGGAAATATAGAAGAAAACTTAATTTCAAGGCACAACTTAGAAACTACTGTGCACCCATGACACCCTCCACAGCTGCTAAGCCATATGCAAATGAGCAATGAGTTCCTAGCCCCGTTTTAATATTCAGGAAGTGCCTCATTTGCAAGATGACAAGTGAGGAGGTGGGTGGGGCTGTGATAGGGCTGGGAACCATATTGCCGAAGCCACAAGGAGGGTGCAGCATGCTTCGCCAGCCGGCACATATGCTGAACCGAAACTGGTACTCAGATGCCGTCATGCCTGGCCAGGCTCTACCGAAGGGCTGCCGGGACATTGCCATGCAGTTCATCTCCAACCTGGACATTGATGTGATCCTGGGTGGAGGCTGCAAGTACAGTGGTACCTTGAGATACGAGTGCCCTAACATACGAGATTTTTGAGATACGAGCTGTCCAGCGAGCGATTTTTGCTTTGAAATACGAGCAACATTTGAGATAGGAGTAATCTCGCGGATCGGCTGGCTGCACACGACCCACCAGTTTACCTCGACTCGAGTCTCATAGTTTCCCACGCCTCAAGGTTACGGAACGAATTAAACTCGTATTTCGAGGTACCACTGTATACATTTCCCAAGGGGATCCCAGACCTTGAATATCCTGATGTTGCCAGATTGCACAGAGTCAGGCTAGACAGACAGAACCTAGGTCAGGAGTGTCAGGCCAGGCACCAGGGTGCTGGGTGTGTGCGGAACCGAAGGGTGCTCATTCAGGTGTCACAGGACCCCCCTGTAACATACCTCTCGGACCTCTTTGAGCCGGAGGACATGAGATATGTGGTCCACCGAGACCCAAGCTGGACCCAACGCTGATGGAGATGACAGAGGCAGCCTGAGTCTGCTGGGCCTGAACCCCTGTGGCCTCCACCTGTTCCTGGAGGGGAGCCCACATCGACCCTGGCGATCATGAGAGCAGAGCTTACTTGGCACTGACTGAGACCATCAGTTTCCCTCCCTCCCTTCCCTCCCCTTCTCTCCCTCCCTCCCTCCCTCCCTCCCTCCCTCCCTTCCTTCCTTCCTTGCTTTTTTAATTCCAGAGAGAAGAGAGAGGTAGAAAATATCAATGATGAGCTACCTCTTGCACGCCCCTCACTGGAGATCGAGCCCGCAACCTAGGCATGTGCCCTGACCGGGAATCAACCATAACTTTCTGGTTCATAGTTTGACAGCCACACTGGCCAGGCATGAGACCATCAGTTTCAGTGATGCCATGGTCAGTGCCAGCCAGCTCACAAGTGAGGACACACTGACCCTTGTCACCAGTGACCACTCCCACATCTTCACTGTTGGTGCCCCGAGGTGGATGCCCTTCTGAGCACGACAGGGTGCTTAGTGGGTGTGAGGAGGGAACAGGAACCAGTAAGGAGAAGAAGGCAGTGACAGTTCTATCTTTGGGCATAACTTTGGCCAGAAAATTCATTCTCACAGACAAGTCAAGCCTCCCGACCCAACTCCCACCTGCAATGACTTCCCGGCTTTCTTGGCCAAGTTCATCACAGAGGTGACCTCATTCCCATGTGTTGGTTGTGCTGGTTATCGGGCTGCCCCACTCGCACTAATGGTCTTTTTCTTTTTTTAAAAAAAATATATTTTTATTGATTTTTTACAGAGAGGAAGGGAGAAGGACAGAGAATTAGAAACATCGATGAGAGAGAAACATCGACCAGCCGCCTCCTGCACGCCCCCTACAGGGGATGTGCCCGAAACCAAGGTACATGCCCTTGACAGGAATCGAACCTGAGACCTTTCAGTCCGCAGGCCATCGCTCTATCCACTGAGCCAAACCGGTTCCGGTCATATAGGTGGTCTTGACCCCACACAGGTAGGCTGGGGCAGTGCCTGCACTATCTGGCACGTGTTTGTTCTTGGCCAGAGCCATGGGTGGGAATTGATCCTGGCCAGGGATTATCCAAGATCCTAGCTTGCCGTTCATCTGTTCCTTTAAGATCCAAGCTGCTGCCAAGACCGGTTTGGCTCAGTGGTTAGAGCGTCGGCCTGTGGGCTGAAAGGTCCCAGGTTGGATTCCTGTCAAGGGCATGTACCTTGCTTGTGGGCACATCTCCAGTAGGGGGCGTGCAGGAGGAGGCTGATCGATGTCTCTCTCTCATTGATGTTTCTGACTTTCTATTCCTCTCCCTTCCTCTCTGTAAAAAAAAATCAATAAGATATATTAAAAAAAGAGAAAAAGATCCAAGCTGCTGTCTCCATGAACACCCCCATCCCACCCTCCAGAAGATAATGAGGTTTGGGGCAGCCATCTGGTGGGCTGCAGCTTCTCAGTAATGTCCAGGGTTTGGGTTGCGTGGTGGTTCCAGAAAGCTGGGTCTTCCTCCTCAATGGGAACATGCCCAGGAGAGCCATAGCCTCAGGCCCAGCAGCAGCATCCAAGTTCCCCATATGCCCGTGGGGCTGTGGGAAGGTGGCAGAGCCGGGACTCCAGAGGGGCTGGGACCTGGTGAGGCTGGGCCCTGAGCAAGGCTGAGACACCGGAGTGCCAGCTGCAGGGCAAGCTCTCCTCTTCAAATATTGAGTGTTTACAAAAGCTTCTGCTTTCCGCACACACGGGCCGCTTGTGGAGTTCTTCAAACACTCCGAAGTGTGTCTTTGCAGTGTGATCTGTCTCTCAATCCTTAATTCCAGAGTTGCTTTAAAACACGGGACACTCCAGATGGGTACAAGTTGTTTCATGTCGGGAGTTCTTTTCCCATCAGTTTTCAACGGTTGCTTTGCGCAGGCAGCTTGACAATGTAAAAGTTCAAACCTTGCCGACGCCGGTTTGGCTCAGTGGATAGAGCATCAGCCTGCAGACTGAAAGGTCTCAGGTTCGATTCAGGTCAAGGGCATGTATCTTGGTTGTGGGCACATTCCCAGTAGGGGGTGTGCAGGAGGCGGCTGATTGATGTCTCTCTCTCATTGATGTTTCTAACTCTCTATCCCTCTCCCTTCCCCTCTGTAAAATATAAAATATATTAAAAAAAATTCAAACCTTGGCACTGATCAGTAGAAAACAGAACCTTTCAGCCAGCTGCTGTGGCTCAGTGGTTGAGTGTTGACCCATGAACCAGGAGGTCACAGTTCAATTCCAGGTCAGAATTTGTGCAGGAGGCAGCTGATCAATGATTCTCTCTCATCATTGATGTTTTTATCTCTCTCTCCCTCTCCGTTCCTCTCTCTGAAATCAATGAAAACATAGAAAAAGAAAAAGGAGACAGAAACTGTTGCCCATGTTTTGCTTCCCTGTCAGGTGTGTATCTCCTAAACTCTAACGGTTCCCAAAGGACTTGCAACCAGGGGAGCAGTGGGCAGCAGCAGCATGTCCCCACCTAAGCCCCTGAGCCTGTCTCCAAGGCCCCCTTTTCTCTGGCTCTCCAGGGGGCTGACAGCAGTCCCACTTCGGCTCACTTCTTTCCCATTGGTTTCTAGAGAGCCAGAGCAGCCGGCCTAGGCTCTCTCCTGTTGCTTCTTTTACCCTGAGTCCTTTCTTATTTCATGGTCCCTAGCTTCAAAAAATGCAATCTCAAAATCACCCAGAAAATGCCGAAACTGGTTTGGCGCAGTGGATAGAGCGTCAGCCTGGGGACTGAGGGGTCCTGGGTTCGATTCCGGTCAAGGGCATGTACATTGGTAGCAGGCACATCCCCAGTAGGGGGCGTGCAGGAGGCGGCTGATCGATGTCTCTCTCTCATGGATGTTTCTGGCTTTCTATCCCTTTCCTTCCTCTCTGTGAAAATTCAATAAAATATATTTTTAAAAAAATCACCCGGGAAATGCCCAAACAGGTTTGGCTCAGTGGATAGAGCATCGGCCTGCAGACTAAAGAGTCCCAGGTTCCATTCTGGTTAAGAGCACGTACCTTGGTTTCGGGCACATCTCCAGTAGGAGGTGTGTAGGAGGCAGCTGATCGATGTTTCTAACTCTGTAAAAAATCAATAAAATACATTTTTAAAAAATCACCCAGAAAAAAGAAAACAACTGCCAAACACTACTTCCCAGCTCATTTAATTACTGAATTGGTAGACTGCACCTGAAAAGTGTTTATAGAGATAATGTTCTTGTTAAAATAATTTATCACTATTACTATACACTCTCAGTACTCTATTGTTCCCATAAAGTAGTGATCGATATCAACAATATTGCTCAGCTTTTCATCCTTATATTTTCAGCACTGTAAACTTGTGCATAAATCAAATTGTTAAAAAATGTAATGTGTCGATGTGTATTTAATATCCCAACGGTAGATATTTCACTTGTGATTTTAGACCATCATACCCACCGGTCCAAAATAGTTACATTCAGTTCTTCACTAAGAATGGACACATACCCATCAAGTCTGTGGAGCTGGATTATTTTGGAAATGCTACCACCATTCACTTTAAGTATTTCCTACATTTTACAATTAAAAAAAATGGCACAAAAAAAGAATTTTAGATTTTTTCAGAGCCAAAATTAAAACACTTTAGACCAAAATCCGGACAGATCTTCGCAATTCCAAGTGACAGGAAACCTGCCAGGTCATGCCTCTCCAAAGGTCTGAACTGAATTCCTTTTCAATAATTTGGATATTTCTTCTCTTTCTCAGTGATACAGGAACAACACCTCCAGAGAGTGGTATTTTTGGATTCATGATAAACTTCTCTGCATTTCTTGGTAAGTACACAACAGTTATTATAAATCAATGAGAAATTCGCAATATCATGTGCAGGAAAATATGTTATTTATAGTGTGTGTGTATATATAATTTTTATTGTTATCTTAAAACAGACATTTTATTTTTAGAACAGTGTTAGGCTCACAGCAAAATTAATCCAAAGGTGGAGGTACCCCATATTAGTGCCTGCTCCCAGTCTCCCCCATTATCAATTTTTTGATGAACCTACATTGACGCCAAGTCCATAGTTTATATCAGGTTCATTCTTCGTATGTACCATTTTTTAAAAGTACCGTACAACCTTTTTGCCTGGCCCGGCCGCGGTGGCTTGATAATTGAGCATCGACCTATGAGCCAGGAGGCACAGTTTGATTCCTGGTTGGGGCACATGCCCAGGTTGCAGACTCTGTCTCCGATGTAGGGCGTGCTAGAGGCAGCAGATCAATGATTCTTGCTCATCATTGATGTTTCTCTCTCTCCCTCTTGCTTCCTCTCTGAAATCAATAAAGATATATTTTTAAAAAGAAAAGCATTAAAAATAAATAAAAGTACAGTGGTTTTGCCTGCCCCTCTCTATTGGTCCAAGCACCTGGAATTTTGCTCTACTTTAAAAAACGAAGATGACTTGAACTCCCAAGTTATTTATGACCTCATAGAACTATTTATTCTTCAGCTTTCCTGGCAGTTTACCGTGCGATTATGAAATGAATTTTAAATTTAATTTGATTTTTTAAGTTGTGATTTACATACAATACATTTGTGTAAGCCAAAGACACCTAAATATATAAACTAATATTTCTCAGAGCGTGTTCCGAAGGCAGCTTCCATGTAAAGCAGCTGGGGTGCCGGTTAAAATGCAGGTTCCAGGGCCACACCACAGATGGACTCAATCAGCACCGCTGGGAGAACCAGCAGTTTAGGGGATCTGGATACTCCCTAAAGCTTGGGAACCACTGACTAAGGCAGTGGTTCTCAACCTTCCTAATGCCGCGACCCTTTAAGACAGCTCCTCATGTGGTGGTGACCCCCAACCATAAAATTATTTCCGTTGCTACTTCATCGCTGTAATTTTGCTACTGTCATGAACTGTAATGTAAATATCTGA
This sequence comes from Lasiurus borealis, assembly GCA_004026805.1. Taxonomy (NCBI): domain Eukaryota; kingdom Metazoa; phylum Chordata; class Mammalia; order Chiroptera; family Vespertilionidae; genus Lasiurus; species Lasiurus borealis. The sequence continues at coordinate 50,408 of PVJN01002785.1, read as the reverse complement.
TAGGCAGGATGTATTTTCATTGTTACAAATTGAACATAATTAAAGCATAATGCTTAATCACAAAAACAATGTGTAATTATATATTGTGAAATATTTATTTCTAATTATAAATATTTATTTCTAATTATAAAAATAAATGAAATTTTGTCTTGAATCGTGGTGTAGCATGGGCAACAGTCTTCATATGATAACAGTAAACTACATTGCTACACTTTGCCACACCGAGGAGCGGTGTGTTGGTTCCTAAGACCATGGGAAAGAGGTGTTTTCCGATAGTCTTAAGCGACCCCTGTGAAAGGGTCATTCGGCCCCCAAAGGGGTCGCGACCCACAGGTTGAGAACCGCTGGGCTAAGGTGTTGTCTCACCTGTTAGAGAGAGGGGGGAGGGGGAAGCAGGGCAGCTTGCTTCCAACTCAGGCATGATTTTCCTTTTCAGTTCCTTCCACAGGTGCCCCTGAGGGACAGTTAATAGGTTACAACCTCCTCATGAGTAATTAATGTAATAACAGAAAAGCTCACTACTAGGGAGTGATCCTGGCCTGCAGATGTAACATAGAGAGCTCTCTCTCTCTTGGTCCTTTTAGAAACCCCCACCATACAGAACGAGCAGGTGGTTGCCAGGGACACTCCTGTCCCTCAATACTGGCACAGGTGGGAGGGGACAGAGATGCTGGAAACCCTACTTAGTGACTTGGCACTAAGAAAGAAAGAAAGTTTTACCCTGTCACCCATTTGTGGTCTTCCCTACCCCAGGTTTTGGAGGTGAACACGGGGAGGTAGACACAGTCTACCAGTCTGAGTGCTCTCTTACACCATCCTGGCCCAGAGTCCCAATTAAAAAGACAGGTTATTTGGTCACCAGCAAATTGATAAATATGATTTTTGCTTTTAAGCAAGGCAGAATCTGACACAAATGTCATTGTTTAAAAGTTTATGGTAAGTGATTAGCTTTTAGCCTGTTTTTTTTTTTAATATATTTTTATTGATTTCAGAGAGGAAGGGAAAGGGAAAGATAGAAACATCAATAATGAGAGAGGATCATTGATCAGCTGTCCTACACCAGGATTGAGCCTGTACCTTGGGCATGTGCTCTGACTGGGAATCGAACCGTGACCTTCTAGTTCATAGGTCAGAGCTCAACCACTGAGCCACACTGATCAGGCATGTTTTTAAAATTCAGTATAAATGTTATGGCCATTACACTATTTCAATACATAAAGATCTTCTTTGTTCTTTTAACACATGCATGATCTTGAACTCATGGATGTATTATAAATTATTTAGTCAGTCCCCTTTGTTAAATACTTAGGCTATATCTGGTTTTGGAATTTAAAATGCTAAAGTTAATATTCTTTTAAACATATCTTTGCATATATGAGTTTCTCTATAAGATAAATTTATTGAGTTAAAGGGAATAAAGATCTAAAATTTTGATAGCTATCCATTTAATTCAGCGTTCCTTGACTAAGTGCCGACTATGTGACAGGCTTGTGCTTAGTTCTTTAATCATCAAATAGACATATTTGAGTAGATAGAAAATGAAAGCATCTAAGTAAATAAAGATTAAAACAGAATTAAAGACAAACACAGAAGCAGAAGAAAACCTGTAATATTTATTAGAACAGTCAATAGACTAATGTACATAATGAATAAAATCAGCTACAAATTAAAAATGAATAGACTGCATGGCTGGTGTTGCTCAGTGGTTGAGTGTGGACCTTTGAACCAGGAGGTCACGGTTTGATTGGCAGTCAGATCACACGCCCAGATTGTGGGCTCAGGCCTAATATATGTTTCTATCTCTTCATTCCTCTCTGAAATTATATATATATATATATATATATATATATATATATATATATATATATATTTTTAATATATTTTATTGATTTTTTTACAGAGATGAAGGGAGAGGGATAGAAAGCTAGAAACATTAATGAGAGAGAGACATTGATCAATTGCCTCCTGCACGCCCCCCACTGGGGATGTGTCCACAACCAAGGTACATGCCCTTGACCGGAATGAAACCTTCAGTCCGCAGACCTACGCTCTATCCACTGAGCCAAACTGGTTTTGGCAATATATTTTTAAAAAATGAGTAAATCAACTCAAAAGAAAATACAAAAAAAAAAAATTGCAAACATGCACTTTTCAAAAGAAGACATGCAAATGACAGTAGGCATACTGAAATATACTTAATCTCACTAACAATCAGAGAAATGCAAAGTAAACCAAAAATAGGTGGCTATTTTTCATTCATTAGATTTCTAATCGTTAAAAAGGCACGGGCATACATAATTGCTTTCAAGCTTTGCTCTGGGAGTATAAAGCGCTGTAGTCTCAGAACAAGTTTGAGATACTTCTTGGCGTTTTGGGCACAGTTTTTTGACCCAGTGATACCACTTCTAGGAATTTGTCTTCCAGAAGCACTGAAAGTGTGCCAAAGACAAGGACGTTCACTGAACATTGCTTGGAAGAGGAAATACACAGAAACGATGTAGAAATCTGTCAGCAGGAGGAGAATGAAATAAATGTGGCATCTCACTATATACCAAATGGACCCCTAAACATGATGAGATAGACATATATAGTACTGACAGGGCAAGATCTCCATGGCACATTTAAAAATATATATATATATATTATTGATTTTTTACAGAGAGGAAGGGAAGGGGATAGAGAGTTAGAAACATCGATGAGAGAGAGACATCGATCAGCTGCCTCCTGCATGCCCCCTACTGGAGATGTGCCCGCAACCAAGGTACATGCCCTTAACCGGAATCGAACCTGGACCTTTCAGACCTCAGGCCGACCGATGCTCTATTCACTGAGCCAAACCGGTTTCGGCTCCATGGCACATTTTTTAAGCGAAAAAAGGCAATCACAGAACAATATGTGCACAATAGCGTTTATGTGAAAAGAATAACAACCAAGAGGGTGTGTGTGTGTGTGTGTGTGTGTGTGTGTGTGTGTGTGTCCTCACCACATTGTGGGGGAGAGCAAGAGTGAGAGAGGAAGGACAAGGGTAGGCATATTCGGAGACTATTGCAATTAGGAACGTGAAAATACAAACTTTAAAAAAAGCGATATGAAATGTTTCCGTGTTTTTCCTTCAAAACGGTCAAATAAAGGAGCTCACTTCTGTGCCTTTCTTTCTCAGGTGCAGCCACAATGTACACGAGATACAAGATAGTGGAAAAGCAGAATCAGACCAGCTACTTCAGCACCCCTGTTTTTAACTTGGTGTCCTTAGTTCTGGGACTGGTGGGATGCATCGGAATGGGCATTGTCGCCAATTTCCAGGTATGACATGACGTTTTTTGTTGTGGGGGTGATGGAGTTAGTGTGTCCAGAAGAGAGAAGCAAGAATACAAGAGTCAAATTTGTGCCAGTATAGCTATCAAATAGTTGATGTGTTTATTAAAATGGGTCAGTTTGCTTTTTAGAAACAAATACCACTTAAAACACATCCGGTGTTTAGGTGTGATGGGGGCATGTGTGCATGAGTGAGAGAGAGAGAAAGAGAGAAGAGAGAGAGAGAGAGAGAGAGAGAGAGAGAGAGAGAACTTTGAATGAAACTATAGGCTTTGCATTGCTCCATGTTGTCAGTGATGTGGTTGATGTGTTGGGAGAATCACTTCAGCCGCTGTGATGACTTCACTGTGTGTGAAAACATTTGTGTATGAGTACATGTGTGTGTCTGTGTGTGTACTGATTTTACAGTTTGAACCTCTGGTGCTAAAGTCAAACAGTGGCACCTGATCTCTTCCTTTCCCAGAATAGGATGTAGGTGCCTGGAAGTGAAACCATTTGCTCAGGGTTCCTCAGCTAATTAGTTGCCCAGTCAAAATGTAGCCCAGCTGGAGCCAATTAACTTACATGATGACTACTGAGGAGTCTGCTTGATGTAATCTAATGGTGTCAGATATTCGGAAAACACCCTACTTGTTTTCTAATTTGTGAATTCCTGTTCAAGAAAACATGGGTCTTACTTAGCTACAGAGACCATGGTTAACATTTTAAAAACATTTGTTGTGTTAAATTGGTGCTAATTATAATAGTACCCAGCTCCTGGAATTATTGCAAGGATGGGGTGAGACAATGTATGGTAACCAGTGGTCTGTACTTGGGGGTCATCATGGTAGTCATGGGTTCATCATTACGGGCTAGCACTAGGGTGGTTCCGCTCTCTCCATCACTGTTGTCTCCTGTGATAGCAGAAAGGAAGTTACTCCAGGACAACTTTTGTTCAGCCCGGGGGTACTCCTTTATTTAATTTAATTTATGTTATTATTATGATTATTTCTAATGTGTTATTTTTAAATGTATCTTTATTGTTGAAAGTATTACAGATGTCCCTCTTTTTTTCTCCCATTGACCCTCTCTCCTCTCCACTTCCTTCCCCTCCCCAGGCCTTCTCCCGATTATTGTCCATGTCCATGGATTATGCATATATGCATATAAGTTGATCTCTTCCTTCTGAGAGTCCTTGTGCTATTGCATGCTTCCATATCATACTATTTTGTTCATTAGATTCCACATATGAGTGAGATCAGGTGATACTTGTCTTTCTCTGACCATCTTATTTCATTCAGCATAGTACTTTCCAGGTCTCTCCAGGCTGTCTCAACAGTTAAGAGATTCTTCCCCTTTACAGCTGCATAGTATTCCATTGAGTAAATGTGCTCCAGCTTTTTTATCCGCTCACCTACTGATGGGCACTTGGGCTGTTTCCAGATCTTAGCTATTGTAAGCAATGCTGCTGTGACATAGGGGTGCATATATCCTTTCTGATATTGGTGTTTCAGGCTTCTCAGGATATATTCCTACAAGTGTTATCATTGGGTCAAATGGCAGTTTCATTTTTTTAATTTTTTGAGGAAACTCCACACTGTTTTCTACAGTGGCTGCACCAGTCTGCATTCCCACCAAGCAGTGCACTAGGGTTCCTTGATTATTAGAGGAAAGACTAGGTCTCTATAGTGTAAAGCAGTGATTTTCAACCTTTTTCATCTCATGGCACAAACTACTAATATTCTTTTTGCCAATGATTAAAAAATAGGTATACTTTTTGATTCATTCACATTGGATGGCTATCATTGTATTGGTTGTTAATGTTTTTTTTTTTTTTAATTTTACAATCTAAAGGAAAAGAAGTCAGTGCCCCTGACTAAATAGTCAGGCATTGCATGTTTTACAAATTCTGTCGTGGCATGCCAGTTGGAAATAGCTGGAGTAGAGAGAGAGATAGAGAGAGGTGAGGGGGAAGAGAGAGAGAGAGAGCTCCCTTTCCTGTCCTCTTGTCCCTCTGTGGCGAAATCAGACACTCTGTGCTGCAATGCATGGTTGCCCATGACATTTCCCACATGGTAGAGACTCCGTGACATTTCCTTATGACTTAAGACCATATTCATTTTGTTTCTCATAACATGTACTGGACATTTTCTGTGTGACATACTTTTGACAGCATTCAGTGCTCTAGCTCGTACAATTCTTTATATATATATATATATATTTTATTGATTTTACACAGAGAGGAAGGGAGAGAGAAAGTCAGAAACATCGATGAGAGAGAGACATTGATCAGCCGCCGCATCCTGCACGCCCCCTACTGGGGATGTGCCCGCAACCAACGTACATGCCCTTGCCAGAATCGAACCTGGGACCTTTCAGTTCCAGGCCGATGCTCTATCCATTGAGCAGAACCGGTCTTGGCTAGCTCATACAATTCTAATGACAACCTTCGAAGATAGGTAGTACAATTTTCCTCATTCTCAATGAGAAGTGGAGGCCCAGAGAGCTGGATACTTACCCAAGATCACAGGAGTAGTGAAGGCAGAAGTGGTCCTTACATCAAAGCAGTCTGCCCTGCATCTGTGGGAAAGGGGTAACCTCAGTCTACCTTTGAGGAAATCTCTGGGAGAAAAAAGCATGTCACGATTCACAGAGTTGCAGCATCAGAAAGCATGATGGGAAATAAAGAGGGAAGACACCTGGAATGTTATCCTTTGTCCAGTAGGCATGGGTAGGAATTGTTCAGCAGGAAATAGTACGCACGGTCTGATAAACTAATTACTTTATTCTCCAAAACATTCAACATTGTCGGTGATCCACCTGTCCACTTTTAAGCCACCAAGGACAGACTTTCGGAAGAACTCTTAGATGGTCAGACAATTGGCCTCTGGGTTCTCTTAAAGGCTTCCACGACGAGAGTACCTTTTCACCAAACCCAGAAATAGAGTGGGTAACTTTCCTGAGAGCAGAGTGTTTGCCTTGTCATTGTTCCCATCTGGAACACTTCCTTGTTTGACATCCTGCAATTCATTTTCGGCAGCCCGTGAGCAGAGCAACTTGAGCTGTTACCTTGAGAAGAAGGGGAGAGGTGAGGGCAGGAGAGAAAGAGCCTGGTTCTGGTGGGATTTTCCGGAGTAGGAAGTAAGTTGTGTTTAGCAGAAGTTCACAGATAGCTCTCTTTCTTGGACCGGTGAGTGAGATGGCTACGTTTAGGGATGTCCTCACCAGTTCCTGCCTCTGCTGTGCTTTTCCTCGAGAAGTTTCCTCTTTGAAGAGTCATGTTTGCTAAGGTTGAACCCTCTCAATATCCTAGTTTTTTCTCTTTTTATTCAGTTTTCAGTTAACCAGAGGGGTTTGCAAAAGAGATCCCCAAAGGGCGCCAGTTTTCATCTTATCCTCAGTCCCAGATTCATGTCAGATCTAAGCATCCTTTCCCTTCAAAAGGCATTTTTAAAAATATATTTTTTATTGATTTTTTTTTTACAGAGAGGAAGGGAGAGAGAGGGATGAAGAGTTAGAAACATACATCGGCTGCCTCCTGCACGCCCCCCATTGGAGATGTGCCTGCAACCAAGGTACATGCCCCTGACTGGAATCAAACCTGGAACCTCTCAGTCCACAGGCCAACGCTCTATCCGCCGAGCTAAACCGGTTTCGCTCAAAAGGCATTTTTGATCATCGAGTTTGTGCTCCACGGGCCAAATACAGCTCCGCGATCTGGAACTGGCAGGGTTAACGTGGGGCCTGTGCAGTTCGCAGATTAAGATCCTAAAGGAGGGTTGACTTGGGTGGAGGCTGAGGAAGCAAATCCCCTGACAGTGCTGGTGGGAGGGAAAAAGTATGTGAACCCAGAATGTTGACTTAGCGTGGAAAAAAAGTGGAGTGGAAAGAACCAGGATTCTCAGAAGATTATTCCTGGAAATGCCTCAGCAGTGGATGCCTTGCTTTTTGTTTATTTTTTCTTGACCAAATGGGCCTAACTAACATTCAAGGGGCGAAGCAAACTTGTTTGTTTGTTTAGTATTGCTTTCTCCCCCAGTTTTGAGATATCATTGACATATTACATTGTATTAGTGCAAGGTATAGGACATAATGATTCGGTATATGCATACAGTATGTAGTGAAATGATTAAACAGTAAGTTCAGTTGACATTTATCACCTCCCATAGTTACTTTTTTTCCTTGGGAGAAGTACTTTTAAGATTTACTCTCTCTGAAATTAAAAAAAGAATTTTACTACCTTAGCAATTTTTGGAAATACAGTGGTATCTCGGATACGAGTTTAATTCGTTCCGTAACCTTGAGGCGTGGGAAACTATGAGATGCTCGAGTTGTGGTAAACTGGTGGGTCGTGTGCAACCGGCCAATCCACGTGATTACTCGTATCTCAAATGTTACTCGGATTTCAAAGCAAAAATCACTCGCTCAATGGATCGTATCTCAAAAATCTTGTATGTTAGGGCACTCGTATCTCGAGGTACCACTGTACACCTTTATTCAATAATGTCACCATGCTGAACATTGCCTATAATTGAAAAGTTTTTACCTTTATTTTTATTTTGTAAAGTTATTTAAATATATATATTTTAACTTTTTTTTCCATTTTTTAAATTAATGTATTACATGTATACATATCTTCCCATTGTCCTTCCCCTCCCAGGTCTACCCTAATCCCCCAGTGTCTTGTGTTCATTGGTTACGCTTATATGCATGCACACAAGTCCTTCGGTTGATCTCTTATCTACCCCACCGCTCCCTAACCTTCCTGCTGTAATTTGAATATATTTTTAATGATTTCAGAGATGAAGGGAGGGAGAGATTCAATTATTCAGTGAGATTCATTCAGAGATCAGTGAGAGAGAATCACTGATCGGCTGTTCCCACATGCCCCTCACTAGGGATTGAGCCCACAACCCGGGCTTGTGCCCTGACTGGGAATTGAACCATGACCTCCTGGTTCATAGGTTGATGCAGTATGTTTTTTGTGAACAGTCTGGATGAAGGACACAGTGGGGCTATGGATACCTGGGTGGTTAAAGAAAAGTCTGGAAAACAGGTGTGGACAATGAGTTGTGGCGGAAAGCAGGCTTTCGTGGACAATACTTTAACTTGCCCCTTTGCAAAACTCAAAATTTTAAGTTCAAGTAGGGACTCAGTCATTCAGTCCAAATGCCGGAAGGTAGGTGCCCATTGGACATTTGAAAGGAGCTTAAAGTGAGCTCTTTGATGGCTCCCTATGACTGCATTTGGGGTAACACTAGGCTTTCTGCCTGGACTGGATATAGGGGCTGCCTTCCTGTTGAAATGACTGGGGGCCAGGGACTTGATTGGAAGTTGTCTTAGCATTGCAAGAGCAGTTTTTTAGATTTGGGGTAGTTTGGGAGGGACAAATAGAGATTAGTGGGGAGCAGGGAGCCGAAAACCCCCATGCACCCTTGGCATTTCTGCATACTTTTGTCTATCAAATAAGCTGCATTGCAGACCTGCAAGGCAGAGATTAATACACCCATTTTACAGATCAGAGATTGAGGTTTTAAAATAAGTTTCCAGTGGTGGAGTCAATATTATTTTACTTAGGTCAGCCAGACTCCACAGCCCACAAGACCCCACTTTTTAAAAATATATATATTTTATTGATTTTTTACAGAGAAGAAGGGAGAGGGAGTGAGAAACATCAATGAGAGAGAAACCTCGATCAGCTGCCTCCTGCACGCCCTCCAGCTGGGTATGTGCCTCCAACCAAGGTACATGCCCTTAAACGGAATCGAACCTGGGACCCTTCAGTCCGCAGACCGATGCTTTATCCACTGAGCCAAACCGGTTAGGGCCACCAGACCCCACTTTACTCTCTAAGGTAAACATCACTCTGTCCTCATTCCACATGCCCAAGTTTGTGTGGAACATTTACTTCATTGTGCAGGAAGTCTTGTCTCTTGTTCAAGCAGCTCCATTTTCTTTCTTTAAAAAATATATATTTTTATTGATTTCAGAGAGGAAAGGAGAGGGAGAGAGAGAGAAATATCAACATTGAGAAAGAATTATTGATTTACTGCCTCCTGCAGGCCCCACACTAGGGTTCGAGCCCGCAACCCAGGCATGTGCTCTAACCGGGAATCAAACCCAGGACCCTTCAGTCCACAAGCCGACACCCTATCTACTGAGTCAAACCAGTGAGGACCATCTTTTCCATTTGGGGTCATCTGTGACAATGGATGGCTTCCAATAGCCCAGAGGGAGGGAGGGAGGGAGGGAGGGAGGGAGTGCTCGCTCCCGGTGTGGACAGACCCACTTGGAATAACATGCATGTGTCTTTCTCCCTAGGAGCTAGCGGTCCCCGTGGTCCATGATGGCGGGGCCCTTCTGGCCTTTGTGTGCGGGGTGGTGTACACGCTCCTGCAGTCCATCATCTCCTACAAGTCCTGTCCGCAGTGGAACTCCCTCTCCACCTGCCGCGTACGGATGACCATCTCCTTCATTTCCTGCGCAGCTGTCATTCCCAGTATCCTTTGCACATCTGTCAGTATCCTCACAAGCTTGACACCTTCCCCTACCTGCCCCCCAGCAAAAAAAAAAAAAAAATGAAAAAAATCAAAGGTTAATGGCCAAATGTCCATATACTTCAGAAGAACCATTGGGAGAAAAGTGTAAATCGCTGAGAATATATCTCAGCCGGGTCAGCTTAGATAAAAACAATGCTGAGGGAAAAGAATGGTATGAGAGGCGACTGGGAAGATGTGGGGAAACATCGCTTTCTGTTTACTTTCCTCCCACTGGGGTCAGTTTTAACAGCCATGTGAAATATTTGTTTTTCTTTGGAGTACTTGGCTGAAGACATCAAATATTGACATTGTACTTAAAGGAATAGCTCTGTGAAGTCCTTAGGAGCTCAGACGCTTCCTTCTCAATGGCTGTAGGTGACTCGATGTTTCATTAAGTCTTTAATTGACTTAGCAATAGATGATATAGGGCTTTTAAAAACGAAAGAGAGCCAAAGGTGGCTACTGATTTTATTTTCAAAATTTTACCTCATAATTCAACGTGAAAAGAAAAAAAAAAAGGTTATCTATCACATTTGTATGTTCTGATTTAGAGGAAACGAAACCTCTGTGTGTGTGTGTGTGTGTGTGTGTGTGCGTGTGTGTGTGTGTATGTTTCTCTCTTTCTCGGCATTAAAGAATATAAAAAAGCTGTGGTCTCCAAGAGATGCAATATTTCTCATCTTGGAAATACCATCTGCACTCCTATCGGAGAAAGCTGCAGTCATGAAAAAGGGTGATTATGTTACAGAAAGATGGGAAATATTCTGTTAGCCATATTGTTCGTTCGGGTTGGCCTGTGGTATAAAGCGGGCAAGCTTGAGTGACTGTATACCATGTGCTTCTGATATTAAGCTCTGCCTTGCCCTTTTGAAATAGAAGCTATACAAAACGCAAAGTCTGCGCGTACTCTTGGGGTTTGCTTTGTTTTCATTTTGGGGAAGGAAATTTTTAATTACAAAATTTGTCAGCGCAGAGGAAACAAATCTTACCAGTAGTATTGAGAAATGTAACGACAACATATATACCTTGGTTCCTAAGATAGTTCCTTCTCGGTTTTCTTGTCCTGTTTATGGATTGAAGACATTCATGCTTTCTCTTCAAATACATTTCCTTCAGATCCTTAGCCTGAAATATTCCCTTGCTTTGAACTCTGCAGACAGAGCTCTAACTATTAAAATCAAAGAGAGTTTTAGCACAATAAAGATTTCAAGCTTCAGAGTTTCAAATATTATGAGTTCCTGTTTCTAGAAGTTCTTAGCTGTGCCAAGGGGTTACAGCCCCCCACAGAAGCAGGGTATGTCCCTGTCTCATGTACCTTGAACAAATTCTTCATACAGAAAAGTCTTTGCATTAAACGTGGTATTTATGCTCTCTTACAAAAATTCCAAAGCATCTTTATTTTTTATTTTTATATATTTTATTAATTTTTTACAGAGAGGAAGGGAGAGAGAAAATCAGAAAAATTGATGAGAGAGAGACATCGACCAGCCGCCTCCTGCATGTCCCACAGTGGAGATGTGCCCACAAGCAAGGTACATGCCCCCAATCGGAATCGAACCTGGGACCTTTCAGTCTGTAGGCCGACGCTCTATCCACTGAGCCAAAATGGCCTCAGCCAAAGCATCTTTAAAATGCCTGTTTTCTCTTTACTGTAGTATTTCTGTGAAACGGCCTCATTTAACTACTGAAGAAACTGAGGCACAGTAGAGTTAGGCTTCTAGGCCTTTCCTGGTGAACTCTGTCTTGCGCCTGCTTCTACAGTGTTACTTTCACAAAATAACAGCACAGGGTCCAGGTTCCCTTGCTTGAGACATGTGCGCTGAGACTCCCCAAGACTGCGCTGTTTCCTGTCCTCTGCTTTTGCCCCCTGCCCTTCTCCTGGCTGAATACCACCCCCTCCACCTTGTCTTTCTGGCCACGTGTTAGCTATCTCGCACTTGAAATGTGGCTAAGCTGTGTTGAGATGGGTTATAGTGTAAACCACACCCTGGATTTCAACGACTTAAAAAAAAAAAGAGTAAAATATCTCATTGATATTTATTTGTATTATTACACGTTGAACTGGTAATATTTTTTTAATCTATTGTGTTTAAGGAGCTATGCCATTAAAATTAAATTTCATTTGTTGTTTTTTATTTTTTTAATATATTTTATTGATTTTTTTACAGAGAGGAAGGGAGAGAGAGAGAAAGTCAGAAACATCGATGAGAGAGAAATCGATCAGCCGCCTCCTGCAAGCCCCACAGTGGAGATGTGCCCGCAAGCAAGATACATGCCCCCAACCGGAATCGAACCTGGGACCCTTCAGTCCGCAAGCCAACGCTCTATCCACTGAGCCAAACCGGTCTCGGCTGTTGTTTTTTAGTGTTCTTTAAATGTTGCTGTTAGCCGAGACACAACACCAGAATGTTACTGGCAAATGGACCTCAATTCAGCAGCCTCAGTAGTTGAGTTCTGGCTAATGAAGAATTCAGAGCCAAGACTTAAATACAAGCAGAAGTTTATTTAGAAAGTCAAGAGGTAGAAGTGGAAGAAGTGAGCCAGCCGGGCTGCGTGGGCTCAGAGACAAGTTACAGGAGCTTAGGAAAAACAAAAGCAGAGAACGCACCTTGGGGAAGGAGACGGGGAAAGGCTCCGTGTATTCCCCAGAGAGCATGCACGGGGCGGGGGGGCGGGGGCGAGGGGGAGAAGGGGTGGGAAAAGACCCAGATATGCTCAAGAAAGAGAGACAGAGAGGGAGGCTGGATAAGAGATGGGAGAGAGAGAGTTGGGTCCTCCATCCAAGGGTTTTTATCCCCTCTTTAAAGGCAGGGATCTTAGGGGAGGTCCTAGGGTGGATCTCAATAGAACATTCATCTTTTCCAGGTGTGTCCTTTCAGGGTCCTGGTTGATAGGTGCCAGAACAGGGCGTCAGTAGCCATCAAAGTTAGTCCTAATGTTAGCCATGCTTTGCCCTGTCCCGACCCTCTGGTTAAGTCAACGAGGACCTAGAGGGGGAGTGGGGATGAAAGGGACAAGAGACACAAGGAATGGAGACAAGACAAAGTTCTGATCAAGTCTCATTTATTCATTTGGAATTTGGGGTATTTATAGGGAGAAGGAGGAATAAGGCCTAGCCCTTAAGGTGAAACACCTGTCCTAGCCCTTAAGGCCAAACACCTGACCTAGCCCTTAAAGCAAAACACCTGACTTATGGGAAAGAGATAGGGTTTGGGGTAATAGAAACCTAGCCCGAGGTTAGTGCTAACGTGGCTGGAGCTTCACTACAAAATGGCTGTCAAGCACAAGTTTCCCACATTGCCCCTCCTGGCCTTACTGCTTTTCTGGGCCTGCAGCTGAGTCCTAGATGTTACCTCCAGTTTGACCAAAACTCTGTCTCTGTGGTCAACACAGCTGAGGCTGTGCTTCCAAAATCGTTTGATACGTGCCAGAACCTCATTGTCTGAGGACTTCATGCTTAAGGGAGTGGTCATGCAAGGAGTCATATGAGACTATTCTCCGCTCACCTTGTTCCTCCTCTGAGTGTGTGTGCGTGTGGGGAAGGGGGTTGAGGAAGGCTGGGAGGTGGTCTGCCTCATGACTGGTGAGACAGGAAAGGCTCAATAGGGAAGGAAAGGTCACCCTGGGGTAAGGTCCCTGTTTTCCTAGTTTGGCTGGTTGCTAGGTACCCCGGGCTTTCTGCCCTGGTGACATTCCATACCTGGCCTATGGCTCCTAGTCTGCTCATGCCTGTCTAACTGCCTACTACACAGCGGCTACAGTAGAAACTTTAACATTACCCATGTGGCTGGCGCTGTGTTTTTGTGGGGCAGCTCTGCTCTAGAGGGCTCCTCAAACTTCGTAACTTAGAGTAAGTTCAACTCAGGGAAAGTCTCCCTGACACCTCAAGCCCCATTCCCCTCGGAATTAATACTTTTTCCTCTGCCTCATCACAGTGCCCTGCTCTTGTCTCGCACATGGCACAGCCCTGGGCCTCCTTTGACAAGACTGTGAGGCTTCTGGGAGTTGAGACCAAGTCCATTTAGCCAGGGTGCCCCCCACCACTTCCTCCCCCCACCCTGCAGTGTGGTACCTGGTGCCCAGAACAGGAAACTAAAAACAAATAAATGAAAGCATTAAGAAGCTTTAAAAGTATTAGGAACAGCAGTATGGTCATAAAAGGGTTAGAGAATCTCCTATGCTTTATTTAAAAAAACGGAGAAGTGTTCAGCATTACAAACTCTGGGGGTGAGGGTGGGGAGAAGAGGTACTGACCCCAAATTTAAAGGAGGCTCTAAACTTGGCATTGAGGCACCACTTGGAATTTTTAACTTTTTAAGAGCATCTCAGTTCTCTCTCTCTTGCCTTCAAAGTTCAATCAAATGGGTGTCACTGCCTTTGTGCAGACCTTGCTGTCCACAGAGGGCGATGGACTCAGTGCCTGGCATTATTAAGCTGGCCCCAAGGTCAGGTATGGGACATATATCTTTGATTATTTAAAATACATTTTAATTGATTTCAGAGAGGAGGGGAGAGGGAGAAAGATAGAAACATCAGTGATGAGAGAGAATAATTGATCAGCTGCCTCCTGCATGCCCCCTACTGGGATTAGCCCACAACCCAGACAGGTGCCCTGACTGGGAATTGAACTGTGACCTCCTGGTTCATCCGTGGATGCTCAACTACTGATACATGCCAGCTGGGCATCTTGACCACTTTTTAAGTATAGTTCAGTGGTATTAAATATACATAGTTGTATAACTATCACCACCATCCATTCCATAATTTTTTCATCTTGTAAAACAAAATTTACACTTATCCTATATAATATCCTATATAATAAAATTCTAATATGCAAAGCAGAACAACCAGTTGCTATGATGCACGCTGACCACCAGGGGGCATAGTCTCAATGCAGGAGCTGCCCCCTGGTGGCCAGTGTGCTCCCACAGGCACCACTCAGCCTGAAGCTGGGCTCACAGCTGGCGATAGCAGTGGCGGCAGCAATGGGAGCCTCTCCCACCTCCACTGTAGGCAGGCGGTAAGGAACGAGGGGTCCCGAACTGTGAGAGCCCTGGACTGCAAGAGGGATAGCTGACTCCTGGCTTAAGGCCGATCCCTGGCAGGCAGACATCCCCTGAGGGTCCCGGACAGCAATAGGGTGCAGGCCGAGCTGAGAGGGGCCTCCCCACCCCCTGTGCATGAATGGCATGCATTGGGCCTCTAGTTAAACAATAATTCCCTATTGTCCCTTCTTCCCAGGGTTTGAAACCACTGTTCTACTCTCTTTATGATTTTGACTACTTAAGTACCTTATAAAAGTGGAATCATATAGTACTTATATTTTTTAATGAGCTTATTACACTTAGTTTAATGTCTTCAAGATTTATCCATGCCGAGACCAGTTTGGCTCAGTGGATAGAGCGTTGGCCTGCAGACTGAAAGGTCCCAGGTTCAATTCCAGTCAGGGCATGTACCTTGGTGGCGGGCACATCTCCAGTAGGGGCATGCAGGAAGTGGCTGATCGATGTCTCTCTCTCATCGATGTTTCTGACTTTCTATCCCTCTCCCTTCCTCTCTATAAAAAAATCAATAAAATATATTTTATATTTAAAGATTTATCCATATTGTAGCATATTGCAGAATGTCCTTTCTGAATAATATTCCATTGTATGTATATAGCACATTTTGCTTATCCATTCATCTGTCAATGGACACTTGGGTTGCTTCCACGTTTTAGCTGTTATAAGTAATGCTGCCATGAACATGGCTGTACAGATATCTCTTTAAAACTCTACTTTCAATTATTTGGGGTGTATACACCAAAGTGGAACTGCTGTGTCATGTGGTAATTCTATTTTCAATTTTTGAAGAATCTCTGTACTGTTTTCTACAGTGGCTGCCCCATTTTACATTCCCACCAACAGTGCACCAGGGTTCCAACTTCTCCACATCTGCACCAACACTTGTGGTTGTCACATCCTAATAGATGTGAGGGGAGACATGTTTAACACTGTGTAATTATGCTATTAGAAGAATAATCTAGTCTTAACATTAAAGGACCTATTTTTCCAGTACTTTCCTTAACACTCCCCTTTTTTAGTGATTACCTGTGCTTCACTGATTTCCATAACCAAGCTGGAGTGGAATCCGCAAGAAAAGGTAAAATTCAAGTCATTTTCAATAGGAGTGTCGAGGCTGGTGGTATGAGACTGTGGCTGTGGGAAGCCTTCTTAGAAAGAAAGGATCACTGCCATTTCTTAGAACGAGTTGCAAAATATGAAGTAAGTAGTTTACTGTCCAACTCTTTGGCAATTCATGGGTCGTAATTAGCTATTGGAATAATCCCAAATGATTCCTGGGATTATTTTCAAAATTAAAAAAAAACTTTATTGTTGAGAGTATTACAGATGTCCCCATTTCCCCCCACTGTCCCCCTCCATCTGGTTCCCACTCTGCTTTAGGCCTTCAGCACCCTACTATCTGTGTGCATAGGTAAAAGAGCTTCCGGTAATCTCTTTCCACCACCACCCCCCTTGCCTCTGAGGGAAGTAAACTGAACAAATATTATTGGGTGAATATTAGTTAGAAGAAATGCCTGAGATGGATTGAAGAGAAGGGAGCCCAGAATTAGGATGACAGAGAAGGCAGTTCAGCTTTCAAATCAAAATCAGCCTGGATTGATTGGGAGTAATAGGGGGAAAATATTTGACAAGCACTGGCACGTGACTAACATAAGAATGAAAGAACATGATGAATCGGAGAGGACTTCTTAGGCGAACCAAAGAATTTGTTCCCATGAACAGAGAGAGAGATAAGATCCCTGAGAGGATAGATTATTTCCTGGGGGACGTGGATGGATTTGGTTTCAGAATTGTTGAATTTGGGGCTATCATAAAACATCAAGGAGAAATGTCCAGTTAGACACATGGGACTGGACCACTGGTGGGATTGAGAGCCATCAGAACATAGGGTGGAGTGAGTGGTCGTTTCCAGACCAAAGGTCACAACACCGGGACCGAATGTTCAGATTTGAGATGGACTTGCGCCATTAGATATTTACAGCGGTGGTTCATCTCGATGCCATATGGAGAATGAATGACCCCCTGGAGAGAAGAGTTGATGAAAGAATTGCAGGAGTGGGTGTTTGTTTTATTGGTCTCTTTTAGGAACGTATTTTCAAGGGAGAGTTACTGATGTTATCCAAAATGCAGTTTCAGTTAGGAATGCTGGAGTTCAAAGCCAATTGCAGGAGGTTAAAAAAAAAGATGAGAGGAGTCTTTCCTTTATCCAGCTGTCCATGAACATTTGGAGGTGAGAGGGAGAGGAGAAATGAGATGATGAAGGCTATAGGGAAGAGGATGGTCAGAAGAGGATTCTGGCATACAATGGGAGCCTGCAGGACACAGGGAGAGACTGAAGATGCTGAGGAAGAGAATGATTCAGAAAAGTTTTATAAAATTACTAGAGGCCCAGTGCATGGATTCATGCACTGGTGGGGTCCTTCAGCCTGGCCTGTGCCCCCTCGAAATCTTACACCCCTCAGAGGATGTTGGACTGCCAGTTTCAGCCCTATCCCTGCAGGCCAGGCTGAGAGACCCCACTGGTGCACGATCCATGCACGAGGCCTCTAGTATGCATATCAGATCTTTGGTAAATTTCTTCCTGCCCTCTCCCCTCCCCTCTTCCCTCTGGGATTCATCAGTCTGTTCCATGTTTCTGTGTTGAGTGTCTGCCCCTGGTGATCAGTGGGCATCATAGTTACCAGTGGAACAGTTACTTCGGCTTTTATATATGTAGATTGCTATATGAGAGTGAGACCTCACAACAGAGCAGCCTCAGATGTACTTTACTCCTCAACCACTTGGGGGAGACCTTCATCCACAAATCAAACACAAATCAGCTGCTGGGAAGGGCTCATCAAAGCGTATCCCCAGGCTGTTTTTAAAGACTTTTTATTTTTCATTTCTTATTTAATCTTAAAAATGTTAAAAGTACCTGCTTTTATATTCACTCCATAGATTACCATGCCACTCTTAGATTGCCTTCTATTCCCAATATCAAAAATGAAAAGAAAGTCCTTTGCATTAATTCACTGAATGGAATAAGCATTTAGGTACAGCCTCAAATGTATTAGGACTTTCATAATGCAGACTTGTGCGTTGGCTAACTTGGTGGGGAGGATGAGAAGTAGAATGTCATATCTCGTTTTAAGGAGCAAGGAAATTAGAGCTTTGCCTGTACTCACACATGGGTAGTGGAGTCTGGACTTCCGGTTCAGCATCCGTTCATTAACATCAGGCTAAAGAAATTTCTGCCAACATTTTATAAGCCATCTTTATTGTCCCCGGGGTGATAAGGGGATGAGACAGATCCCCTGGTTCTGTCACCAAAAGGGGGCATCTTCTGTTCTCTACCCCCTAGTATGAGGTGGTCAGGTTCTCCCCAATGCGACCTGGATAAGGAGAGTGGGTGGATGGTGATGTCCTGGGAGGGGGAGAGTAAGGAGAGGTGTCTGAGAGTTTGATGTTCCTCAATTAATCTTTGCGGATGAAAACGGGATCAAAGAAAACAACTGTCATCATGGAACTGATTTGCAATCCAGCACCATTTGTTTATTCACATTTGTAATCTATAGCAGAAAGCAACGTGGTGGTGGTTGGGGGGGTGAGGGCAGGGAGAGGTAAAAATAACAAAAAGAAACAGGTCATGGTTTGAAATCAGACCTGCAGCCCACAGGCCTGATTTGGCAAATGGGCAACGTCAAAATGCAGGTGTTAGTTTTTACTTAGACGGGGTTTGAAAATACTTTTTAGAAAGTTTCCAGCATTTCAAAATCAGGAGATCACACACACACACACACACCACTTCTGTTTTCACTTTTTACAAGCAACCCTGGTGTCATATTTTCCCATTTGGTGGAAATGGAATTGAGCTGATAAGCATGGACTTCCTCCTCACTTCCCTCTCTCGTTGCAACTATCAGTTCCACTGATTTTTATTGATCTCCTGGCTCCCATAGGCAGCTGCCCCTGGATCCCCAGTCAAAGCCATTCTCATTCTTGCTGCCCATTCTCTCCTTCCTGCCTCCGAGAAAATAGTCAGTGACTGAGTACAGATGTCCCGTTAGCATTTGCTTTGTGGCTCTGCTTACATATAATGTTAAGCTGAACTACTTCCTGAACTGACATGTTCTGTAGCAGCAGAGACCACAAAACCCAGTGGTGACAGTCAATTTCCTCTTGATACGCATACACTTCGTCTTTGGAAAACTTGGGGATTCCCAGCCTCTGGAGAGCAAGTCCTGCTCCGCCTGGGAAGTTCTGTCTTCTGTGGAGTCCACATTGGCTTCCCAGCCTCAGCCATATTTTGGCCCTTCTTTTGCTTTTTGAAACTCTATACACAAACCTTTTTAAAAAACAAAACAAAAGCCGAAACCAGTTTGGCTCCGTGGATAGAGTGTCGGCCTGCAGACTGAAAGGTCCCAGGTTCGATTCTGGTCCAGGGCATGTACCTTGGTTGCGGGCATATCCCCAGGAGGGGGTGTGCAAGAGGCAGCTGATTGATGTCTTTTTCTGTATCCCTTTCCCTTCCTCTCTGTAAAAAATCAATAAAATATATTAAAAAAAGATTATAATACTTTAAAAACACACACACACACACACACACACACACACACACACACACACACAGAAAGAAAACATTTTTATTGATTTCCAAGAGAAAGGGAGAGAGAGATAGAAACATCAACAATGAGAGAATCATCGATTGGCTGCCTCCTGCACACCCTACACTGGGGATGGAGCCCAAAACACAGGCAGGTGCCCTGACTGGGAATCGAACCTTGACCTCCTGTTTCATAGGCCGACGTTCAACCACTGAGCCATGACTTCCAGGCTATAGACAAGTCTTAAAGCGAGAGAACAGAAGAGGGAGGAAGTACTTTGGGAATAATTGCACCCCTTTTCTAACTGGGCAGGCGCCCTGCCATTCATCTGCAGACTTTGCTGCTGTATCTGCTCCAGGGGTTGACTGATTTTCCTCTGCTCTCAGAAATACATCCGTTTGGACTAAATTGTGTTTCTTTCCCATTGCTGTTAGGATTATGCCTATCACGTGGTGAGTGCGATCTGTGAATGGACAGTGGCCTTCGGTTTTATTTTTTACTTCCTAACGTTCATCCATGATTTCCAGGTGGGTATTTATCCATTTCAGTGTTATAAATTGCTGACAATTAGGATTGGGAAAAAAATCCATAGAAAATTTCTTGCATAAAACTATAAGAGCATGCGTTGCCTTTCCTTTTACTATTACGTGTTTGGAAAAAAAATATGTATTATGCAACTTAGTTTATTCCCAAAGACATGTGGCTTTAACAGCGCTCCCAAACAATGAAGTTTCCAGTGTCCTCTGCCATTTGATGTTTATCCTTAAACATCCTGATTTTTATTTGTAGGGGGTCTCATTTGCTTGTTCCAAATGATATGTCTTTTTATGTTTTATTTATTTTATTTTTTATTGTTGATACTATTACAGATGTTCCACGTTTCCCCCCTCTTTGCCTATCACCACCCATCCCCTACACAAGAAGATATGTCTTGTTATTTATTTGATTTTTTTATTTAGTTATTTGAGAGAGAGACACGAGAGACATCGATTTGTGGTTTTGTGGTTCCACTTACTTATGCATTCATTAGTTGATTTTTGTATGTGCCTTAACCGGGGATCAAACCCACAACCTTGGTGTGTTGACACACTGCTCTAACTAACTGAGCTACTCAGCCAAGGCCAGATGTCTTTTGAAAAAATAAAAATATGTTGTTGAAAAATGTCCCCAAGGCAGAGAGAAGGTGGAAGCTTATTAGCTTTGGTCACAGGTAAAAAAAAAAAAATCTTAACTTTTGAAACAAATGAGTTGGGACTAGCTAAAAAATATATATAAAGCCAAGAAGCTTCTTTGAGGACTTGAATAGCTGGTACTGGACTTGCTGCTGACCTTTTTTTTAAACCTTTCTTTGCTTTTTTAATAGAGTGTCACCCTGCGGATATCCACAGAACTTAATAATGAAATATGAAGAAAGAGGAAAGATAGCTCACCCGTGGCAAGTCGCAGGCAGTTTCTGGACGTGGCACGGGGGACAGATCGGGTATGAATGCTGCCCTGGAGCGGGCAGGCATGTGTGGCACATCCAAGACTTGACATTTCACAAAGGATTCCCACTAGTTGTCCTATTTCTAAAGGAATGTTTTCCTAAAGAATGTAGAGCACTTATGAGGTAGCAATGTTTTTATAATTTTCTAAACTGGTACTTTTTTTTTTATCTTCACAAGTTCATTACACGAAAGATAAGGTGTTAACGGAAAATGGAGAGCTCTTATTTTTGTACAGGTTCTGTCTTGTTGTTTCTTCGTGTGTGTGAGTGATTTCTGGAAATACACTAACGGAGGATTTTATTAACAAGGAACCTTGGGATATTTTGAGAATAAACTGTATAATTTCACATGAGGGCATTTGTACAATTCAATTGAGAGTGACCATCAAGATTTAGTTCATAAAACAACACTAGCCAGGACACTGATTTTTTAAATGAACTAAATAGGCAAAATGTTTCTACCGAAAAGCCTTAATACCACCATACACATTAACACTCCAGAGCAAACCTCAGTTTTGAACTTCTGCCTTGCTCACAAGAGCCAGGGGTTTTTCCTTCGCTGCTGATTGGCAATTTGCAATGTGCATACTTAAAAAAACAAAACAAAACACGTGTTTTTTTAAATTGATTTCAGAGGAGGAAGTGAGGGATAGAAACATCAAAGATGAGTGAGAATCAGTGACTGGCTGCCTCCTGCACACTCCCTGTTGGGGGATTGAGCCTACAACCCTGGCATGTGCCTTGACAGGGAATTGAACTGTCAAGTTCATGGGCCCATGCTCTGCCATGGCTAGGTGGGATGATTCAGCATTCCTGGTTAGAAACCACAAACCTTTGAACAGCGGAGTAACATGGAGGTGAGCAGCTAAAGGGAAAACCTCCCGGGATTCGGATTGAGCAAGGAGGGAAAGTGAGTCGCAGGGACATTCATGGAAGGCGGGATGATGGGAAGGAGACTTGCACTTAATACCAAACCTCTGCCAAGTTACCACAGACCCAGCAATGGTTATCGGGCCCCGCTGCAGAGCACTGAGGGGATACACAGTTTGTCCCATGACCACCCTGGAACTGGAAGATTGAGCAAAGCTATGTGGAGCAGTCGTTTTTCTGAAGGGAGGAGGAATGTCACATGCCTTTACCATGGAAACTGTAGTTCATGTTGGTCTCACTTTGGACAGACTTGTTATCAGCACTTCATTATGCATGGTCTTTCACACATACACACACACACACACATATATATATATTTTATTGAATTTTTACAGAGAACAAGGGAGAAGGATAGAGTCAGAAACATCGACGAGAGAGAAAAACATTGACCAGCTGCCTCCTGTACACCCCCTATTGGGGATGTGCCCACAACCAAAGTACATGCCCCTGACCAGAATCGAACCTGGGACCTTTAAGTCCGCAGGCCGACATTCTATCCACTGAGCCAACTGGTTTCGGCTCACTTTTCCACATCTGTCTGCGAGATTAGATTGGGAGCTCCTTGAGGGCAGAGTATGTGCCTTACTCGTTATCCTTATAACTCCAGCATTTAACCAGGCACCTCCTGGTCCACTGTCGGTGCTTAATAGCCAGTCATTGACTGCAGGAATGAATGAGTGAACACATAAAGGACTGACTAGGCATAGATGTAGTGCTGCCTACTGAGATTTACTCTGTCAGTTCAGTGATGAATCAATCGTTGTTGACTGTTTTTGTTTCATGTACTGTAAACATTTCAATGGTTTGGGCTTCTGTATTCTCTGACAACTGCACACTGTATGGTTATCACAGAAATTGTTCCTGGCTGGACTACACAAAATGGTGTAGCTGGCCTGGCCTACAAGAAGGCCAAAAGTCACTCCTGACAGAC
The DNA here is from genome assembly GCA_004026805.1 of Lasiurus borealis. Classification (NCBI taxonomy): domain Eukaryota; kingdom Metazoa; phylum Chordata; class Mammalia; order Chiroptera; family Vespertilionidae; genus Lasiurus; species Lasiurus borealis. The sequence goes on along the minus strand of PVJN01002785.1, from coordinate 27,582 downwards.
ACTTTCTGCTGATCCCACACAACCTTTCAGCTCGGTCTGTTCCACATTTCGGTATTATTTCTCATTTCCGAGAACTTGCATTTCCTTGGACTTCCTGGCTGAAAGAGTCAAATAAAAGGAAGTATTTCTTGATTTTAGCAATTTGTGTCTCTGTTAAATCATAATATGTCGCCTGGGTACAACAATGATATGTATTAGGGAAACAATTCTAGCTCTTTTGGCTTTTATAAAGATTTAATTTAAACCCCACGTTTTCTTAATTTATGTAACATTGCATGAATGGTTTATCTCTGTAGAGACTCATTTTATTATTTTATTTTTTTAAGTTATGGGTCACATTCAATATTACTTTATATTAGTTTCAGAGGTAGAGTGTATTAGTTAGATAATGGTAGAATTTACAAAGAGATATCCTCAATCTTTCTAGTACTCACCTGGCACCTTTGTAGAGATTGTATCAGGAATTTGCATCAGGCAAGACTTTCAGAGTTGAAATACAGTGGTACCTCGAGATATGAGTGCCCTAACATACGAGATTTTTGAGATATGAGCTGTCGAGCAAGCGATTTTTGCTTTGAAATACGAGCGACATTTGAGATAGGAATAATCGCGCGGATCAGCCGGCTGCACACAACCCACCAGTTTACCGCGACTCCGGCTTCTCATAGTTTCCCATGCCTCAAGGTTACGGAACAAATTAAACTCGTATCTTGAGGTACCACTGTACAACTCAAACTCATGAAAGGAAAAGGGGGTATCTATTCACTCAAGTAACAGAGGTACGGAGATGGAACTGGCTTTAGGGATGGCTGGATTCAAAAGGGCCACCAGGACTCTCTTTATTCTCTCCTGTGAGCTCTGCTTTCCTCTCTGTTGGCATCATTCTCAAGGATACTTTTCTCTGGTCAGAGTGAGATGGTTTCTGGAAACGCCAGGCCTACAATTTGTCCAGTGGGAAGAGAGGACTTCTCAGTAGTTCCAACAATAGCTAGTGAGTTGAAACTCGTTGTCAGCGATTGGCTACCTTGGGTCACATACCCATCAGTAGCCCTGGAAGGCAGTATGCTCTGATTGGTCAGACCTGGGTCACATGTCCACCTCTGGAGCAGGAAGGAGCCAATACCCACCCAAACTACTAAACTGATGGTGGGTGAAAGTTGTTTCTCAGAAGAAAGGGTTGAGAAATGGATCTTGGACAAACACAAAGTAAGATCCTATTGTGAAATCAGAGTCCCCTTGCCCCACCTCCATATGCCAGAAAAGCCAACCTACCTTCTTTCAAAGTAAACCAAAGTGTACTTGCTGACAACCTTTTCAGGTTGAAAGAAAGAAATGTAAGCCATGTAGGGTAATCAGCATGCCTTCAGTTAACTTCAAAGCTATGTTTGTACTTTTTCAAGCCTCTTGTGTTCTTACTTAACCTCTGTGTACTTGGTTAGGCAATTATCACATGTTTCTAGCCCTAGCTGGTTTGACTCGGAGGACAGAGCGTCAGCCTGAGACTGAAGGATCTCGGGTTTGACTCCAGTCAAGGGCACATGCCTAGGTTGCCGTCTCACATCCCCAGCAGGAGGTGTGTAGGAGGCAGCCAATCAATGATTCTCTATCATCATCTATGTTTCTATCTTTCTCCCCCTCTCCCTTCCTCTTTGAAATCAAAATAAAAATATGTTTAAAAATTGTCACATGTTTCAGATCAGGAAGGCAAAGAGAAGTTCAATGACCTGCAAAAGGTTCTACTGCCAGATGGCAACAGATTCTAGTTGGGAATCCATTTTCCCCCTAATTTCTAATCAAGTGGGTCTTTTTTTTTTTTTTTTAAACACACAAGAGGATAATTGTATTTCATAAACCAAATGAAGTGCATCAGTGTTGTGCTGTGTGTGGGATTCCACACATTCCTCACATGTGGCATTATCCCCTGTTCCCGTTTTTTACTCAGTTGGAGACATGCTGGTCTGGGGTTTGGGTCTGGAATGAGGAAGGAGGAGTGTGAGGGAGATAAGTGGTAGCCCATTCTCTCCCACCCTTGATTCTGGCCATCGGTGAACCCAGCCGTCTCCCCACACACATACTCTTGGTCTGACTCTCCGTGCCCCGTATTTTCAAGGCCAAAAAGTCATGCCTCTGTGTCCAGCCGGTTGCACAAGAAGCAGCCACAGCCTCAGGCCCAGAGAAGCTTCTGATTCGTCTGAGTCACGCTAGCAGACTCATCTTCTGAAAGGGAGGGCAGCCGAAATCAATTTGGCTCCGTGGATAGAGCGTCAGTCAGCCTGTGGACTGGAAGGTCCCAGGTTTGATTCCGGTCGAGGGCACATATCTTGCTTGCGGGCACATCCTCAGTAGGGGGCGTGCAGGAGGCCGCTAATCTATGTCTCTCATCGATGTTTCTAACTCTCTATCCCTCTCCCTTCCTCTCTGTGAAAAATCAATAAAATATATTTTTTAAAAAGGCCTCTCAAGGCCAGTTTCCTTTAAAAAAATAAACTAAAAATAAAATAATAAAAGGAAGGGCAGCAGGATGCCCAACTGATATTTGGGCTGGGATGGGAGTGACCTCCAAAATTCAATGCTTGGAAAATGCTGAGGGAGATACCAACCATATGCAAACACAGTGCACCCCTGTTTTCCCAATTCAACACCTGGGGCAGGGAAGGCAAGGCTGTCTGCTTCCCTTCTGCAGACCACAGAACCTACTGTCTTCTAGCTCCTTCCTCTGGCTCCTCCTCTTTATGATTAAGAGTGTCTCCAGTTCTTGTGGGCTTTTCATTGTGAGCTCATGCTTTGTCTCTACCTTTTCTCATCTCGTCCCTTTTCTACCCCCTTTTTCTTTGGGGTATCTCTTTGAAGGGCTGCACATCACTTACACCTCCTTATCTTTTTGGGGTGGCAAGAAAATGTCTACATAGTGGATACTCAACAGCTGCCACTCCTCCCATTCTCTGAGCCATTGGTTCCTATTTAAGATGTTCAAATCAGTAATATTCACATGATCCAAAAAATCAAAACAATATAAATAAGGGTTCTGTGCAAAAGCCTTTGTATTTTTTCTCTATCCACATTTATTCAACTCCTGTTCTTGCAGATACCCACCTTTTATGAAATACAAGCAGAAACACATTTTGAAATGTTTCCATTTGAACTGCTATCCCCAAAGTAGCATACAGCCTTCCTTTTTTCGACAAAGCAATGGATCTTAGAGATGTCTCCTTGTCAATATACAGAAATCTTTCTCATTTCTTGCTTCTGTTTTACACATGGACCGTATTCCACTGCAGGGCTGTGTCCTCATTTATTAAACAAGTCCTCTGTTTGAGGAACAATCTTGTGGTTTTCACACTTTTGCAATTACAAGCTGATGACCTCATAGGTACATCATTGCACACATGCCCAAGGAAAGCTGTGGGAGAAATTCCCATCAGAGGGAATGCCGGGACAAACGGGAACCGTGTCTCTAATCTGACCAACACGTTCTATCATCTTGCCTTTAGAATCTTCTCACTGGAGTATTTTTTGTTTGAAAATCTTTCACACTTTCTTCTAAACTGAGGCTGTCACTTTTTCTTGATGACTCATTGATTCATCCCCAGGCACAGCTGTGCGTTCTGTGGTAGACGGTGTAGGACAGAGGCCAGCTGACTTGGTCACTGCTGCACACACACTCTCCCTCTCATCTCCCTTGATTTCAACACCTGGAGCAGGGAAGGCAGGGCCGTCTGCTTCCCTTCTGCAGACCACAGAACCTTCTGTCTTCTGTCTCCATCCTCTGGCTCCTCCTCTTCATGATTAAGAATGTCTCCAGCCGAGACTGGTTTGGCTCAGTGGATAGAGCGTCGGCCTGCGGACTGAAAGGTCCCAGGTTGGATTCTGGTCAAGAGCATGTACCTTGCTTGCAGACACATCTCCACGGTGGGGCACGCAGGAGGCGGCTGATTGATGTCTCTCTCTCATCGATGTTTCTGACTTTCTATCTCTCTCCCTTTCTCTCTGTAAAAAATCAATAAAATATATTTAAAAAAAAGTGTCTCCAGTTCTTGTGGGCTTCTCATTGTGAGCTCATCATGCTTTTGTCTCTACCTTTTCTCTACCCCCTTTTTCTTTGGGGTATCTCTTTGAAGGGCTGCACGTCACTCACACCTCCTTATCTTTTTGAGAACATTGTGCTTTTATAGACATTAGTCATCAGCCACGATATTCTCAAAAAGGGACTCATTCATTTTAGGGCACTGAGGAGTCTACAGACAACTTGGCCCTTCCTGACCTTGTAGGTTGGTGGTCCCTGCGGGATGATGCACTGAATGGAGGACACCAGGGCACACAAAAAGAGAAAGAGAAAGGAAACTCCAGCTTTGAGAAACTTAAAAGATTTAGAAATCATAGATTTTAATTTTGCTTAAAAGTACCTTGTACATATATTTTTTTTAAATTAATAAACTTGACTTTTTTTTACAGCAGTTTTGGTTCATGGCAAAACCGAGTGAAAAATACAGAATTCTTTCACATTCCTCACCCTCTCACATTCACAGATTTCCCTACCAGAAGAGTACATTTGCTGTACTTGGTGAACTTATACATTCTTATCCCTCAGAATCCATAGTTTACAGTAAGGTTCAATCTTGGATAAATATATAATGGCATGCATCCATTATTGTAGTATATATAATAGAGTATTTTCACTGCCCTAAAATATCCTTTTGTTATTTTGAAAAAGAAAATGCTATTTGGACTTACCCATGGGGAGGCATCCTATTTTTTCCCAGCACCAGGTTTTCAGGAATTTTGGCTTAACCACCAAGGACATCTGTCTACCTGCTTGCATTAACACTGAGCACCTAACATATTGTAGGCACATTTTTTAAAATATATTTTATTGATTTTTTTACAGATAGGAAAGGAGAGGGATAGAGAGTTAGAAACATCAATGAGAAAGAGACATCGATCAGCCACCTCCTGCACACCTCCTACTGGGGATGTGCCCGCAACCAAGATACATGCCTTTGACCGAAATCGAACCTGGGACCCTTCAGTCCGCAAGCTGACGCTCTATCCACTGAGCCAAATTGATTTCGGCCGAAGGCACATTTTTATAATTAGCCTATTTTGGTAAAAAATTAAGGTACAGTGAAGTTGTCACCAAGTTTTAAGTGATGGGACAAGGACAAAATCCAGAGCTGTGTCTCCTACAGTCAACCTTTTCCAACAGGACAATGGGATTATCAACCATCATCATGTGATTATGAATTAATTTTCTGAGGTCATAGAATACAAATCACTGAGGAATGAAATTTCCACACTGGTAAGGTCAGAAAAATGAGTGAAATGTTTGGGTGGTTGCTTCAAAAGGGCAGATCCTGATTGAATGCTTTGCATCTAAGACTTGGGGGCAGGACGTAGGTAATTGGTGTCAAGAGTAGAAATATAAGAGAGCAGAGGGTGGGAGCAGGCTAGAAGGAGGCAAGGGGGAAAAAGAGATATATGTAATATTTTCAACACTAAAGATTTAAAAAAGAGAGAAATATCATAGAGAGAGGGTGCTTGTATGCCACACCCAGTTTTTGGTGGGAGCTTGAGATTAGCTCTCCAGCACCCACACAGGACCCCTGAGAAGGAGACCGAATATCCAAGACTTTCATTGGGCAGTGAGGTGGTGGGGTGGGGGATTTCAGTACCATTAAGGTTCTGGGGTCTTAGTGTCTTTTGCTTCTGGTTGATGCAGTGAGACAAACTCCAGCCATCTTCTGTCTGGAAAGAAAGATCTGCTCTTTGCTCTCAAGAGGGGAGTCATAGCTTGACTCAGAGGGAAGAAATTTGGGCTGCTCCAGGGACGATAAGGTTCAGACTTGTAGACGTGTATATCTGGTGTGAGACACTAAGTTCTCTGAGTTTCCAAGAGCAGGGAGCAGAGAAAACCGGAGTCCCTGGTTCCAGCTCTCCTGCTCTGCAGGCTCCTATTAGCACGAGTGACAGGAATGCCTAGAAGGCAAATTACTATCACTCCTACCTTCCTGAACAATCCTTTTGCTCTGGGTCAACCCAGAGCAGCAAGTTCCGGGTTCCACCCAAGACATCTGATTTAAGGCGAAGAGGGATGTCTTTAGAATTGGCCAGTGCTTTGACAGCCACTAATATAACCTTTAAACACAGGTATTAAAATGAAGGCCGAGCTCAGTTCAGTCTGTCATTTCCTCTTAATACTTGAAAAGCTACAGTTGTGTTTGAAAGTTCCCTCAAAAGGCTCTAGTGGGCGAATTTATTCTTCCGTTTGACTGCACTTGGAACCCTTAAGTAAGATCCACCTTGTAACTGAAACGGGGAAAATCCCGGCTCTCTCTGGCCAAGGGAAGAAGCAAAGGTATGTTGTGAGGTTTATTAAATAATTACCCAGTTGTTGACATGTGGTGGGGGAGGGAAAAGCCAAGGGGCTGGCAAGTATGAAGAGAGATGAGTGAGGATTTGGGGTCATGTGGCTTATAAACCAGGTAGAACATTTGGGTGTTCCCTGACCTTCAGCTCAGGTCCACCAGGAGATGTTTTTCTGCCTCAGTGAACCAGCCTGTGGTGTGATACATCATTATTTTCCCTGTCAGATGGCCGCAGTCAACTGTGATCCCATTTACTCCTAAGATACTCAAAAGTCCGCTAGCTGTTGGAAGCACACATACCGGTGACTTGGGGGTGTGCATCAGAATCACCTGGAGGGCTTGTTCAAACTATTCCCGGGGCCCATCAGGAGTCTCAAGTTCAGTAGATACAGAACAGCCCCATTTTTATTACCTTATTCCATCTTCTATCTAGTGGCTCTTTCATTTTCTTTCCACTCTGCATTGGTCTACCACTACATGAGTCTTTTAGACTCATTACTCTACTGCAGGATTTCTTGAAAACATTTGCCAACAGCCTTCTTCAGGCTAATGGTCTAAAGGTTCTTCCACCAATTCCAGCTTCAGACAGTTCATCATGTCTCAAAATTCTTCTTTCAGAGAATTCAGAGCCTTTACTCTGTGGGTTTTCTTCTTTCCTTCTTCCTCCTCCATGTGAAAGCAGAGGGATTCTCATGTGGAACTCCCGTGACTATTTCCTTGGGCCCTTGTATTTACCCCTTAAAAAGAACACAATCATAGGAGTGAGACAGACATTGGTTCATATCTTGTACATGGGCGATTTGATCAAGCTCTGAATCTCATTGCCCTCCCTGGTGAGTCTTGGGAGATGATAATGAGGCCCCTATAAGTAATGTATCCGTGAAACACAACACGCAACTACTAGCTACTGTAGCGTTTCACCTTTAACAAGAACAAGGTGAAATCTTGACCTTGAAGGGAACTCCAGGAGGGGGAGTAACCCCTGGAATGCAGACGGCAGAACTAGAGATATCAAAAACACAACAGAAAGGAATAAAGCCACGAGTTACCAAGAGGCAAGAAAATGGTCTCATCCAAGTATTTTCTAGGAGGCATGGGCAGACAGGGAGGTGAGAGATGGGGTCTGACCAAGGGAACCGACCAAGAAATTCCCTGTGACTGAAATAAAATGTGAGCCTATCAGTGGATAGAGCGTTGGCCTGCGGACTGAAAGGTCCCAGGTTCAATTCCGGTCGGGGGCATGTACCTTGCTTGCGGGCACAACTCCAGTAGGGGGCGTGTAGGAGGTGGCTGATCGATGTCTCTCATCGATGTTTCTGACTCTCTCTCCCTCTCCCTTCCTCTCTGTAAAAAAAAAAAAAAAAGTGAGCCTAGGGCTGTTCTGTGCACAGGAAGGCTATTTTAACAGACGGGCTATGGAATGGCCCCAGAGGAAACCCAAAAGGAGATTGAACCCCACCAGTGTGAAATCCAGTCCCCCTGGCAAGACACAGAGTGCCGAAGAACCTACTCTAATTTGCACCATTTATTATAGTCATGTGCAAAACATGACCACGAGAGCTCCACAGAGCTCTTGTTACAAGATAAGGTCTCTGCGTGCGGTTTCCCGTCCGTGATGTTATCCAGCAGGATGGTTCACATGCTGAAATCTGAACCTCCTTGGGTGAAGAATCCCTCGGCAGGCTGAACCAGATGTGGCTTGTGTAGCTCCCGGAGCCCAGAAAGATGAGTTAATCCTTGAAGGAAATTATTCTGAAAACTTGCATCAAACTCAGGGGCTTTGCTCCAACAGCCCGTGGCAGTAAAAAAACAAGGCTATCAGAAGAGCTGTGGGTGGTAGTCCTGTCTCCGAGAAAGGACAGGGCCGCTGGCCAGAGGCTGCATTCCAGAAGGCCTCCAGATGCAGGGCCTTGAGCAGGGGGCCTCCCTTGGTGTGATGTTGTGAAAAACGCTGCGCTTTAAACACATGCGGTCATAAACAAGAACACCCTCACCCTTCCAAGACCCTGCGGAAAGACCGCCCTCTCCGAGATGCTTCCCTGAATGTTCTGGGTCACACTGACCCCCCACTGCCTTCTACCTTCTTTCACCTTCACCACCCATAGCACACCGCTTGCTACTTGTTGCATTGGTATATTTCTTTAGTTTTAGAGTAAGTTCCTAGAGTCCTAAAGCAAGTGTATTTTATCATTTTTTGTATCTCCGAGTTCTTAACACTATAAGAAGCATCGAGTGAGTCATCTTTTCATCCCTAACATCTAGCACAGTACCTGATACATAGCAGTAGTCAATAAGTGAACAGATGTTTATTAAATGAATGAAACTATTGGCTTATGACTGAATTGAATTGACATAAATACATACATACATATATATATATATATATATATACATATATATATATGTATGTGTGTGTGTATATATATATATATACACACATATATATATATATATATATATATATATATATATATGAAGATTTAACAAGCATCTCTTGTTTCGCTTGCCCAGTACCTCACCCTTCTACTTCCTGAAGCTTCCTCTCCTGTGACCCCATCTTCATGGTTCCCACAGGGGTACCATGTTGTTTCATGATAGCTGGAGTTGACTTTCAATGAGTCCTTCCCTGGGATTTTTGACTGGGAACCAGAGAGAGTGTTAAGATAATCTCTTTCTAGAGGCCCAAACCAGATAGATATACTGGTAAATTTGTGATCCATTGAACCCATGTTTTTCATCTTTTGGAGAAATCTGATCACTTAACTAGAATGAAAGATGAAACTAATGAAGAGAGTGACTGAAGTCACTGAGACAAGGAACATCAGAGAATCCTGGATGATCCTCGAATTCCTTCAGGTATTCCCATGTCCCAGGCACATTCCTGCCTTTGGGTTTCAAGGATATAACATTATCTCTCTTTAAAAAAAATATTTTTATTTACTTCAGAGAGAAAGGGAGAAGGAGAAAGATAGAAACATCAATGATGAGAGAGAATTATTGATTAGCTGCCCTCTACACACCTCCTACTGAAGACTGATTCAGCAACCTGGGCATGTGCCCTGATCAGAACTGAAACCATGATCTCCTTGTTCAGAGTTTGATGCTCAACCACTGGGCCACACTGGCTGGGCACATTATCTCTCATAATAATCCCTCCTCTTTTGCTTACATAAGTTTGAGTTAGTCTCTGTCACTTGTAACCTCACAAGTTCTAAAGAATATAGAAGTGCCTGCTTTGTGATCAACACCAGATAAAAAAGAATGGATGAATAAAATCTCCTTATGTCAAGTTATGAAGTTTGGCAAACTAATTTTGCAAAACATCCCTTCTTTATTGGTGGTTTCAATAGGTGCCTCTTGGATATTCCTCCCCGAGCTAGCACAGTGCTGATTATAGAGAAGGTACAAGGTATGCATGCTGTTTCTGGTAGGTTGGTCTTCATTTTTCATTTTCAATGACTTTTTATCCAGGTGTGTGAGAATCTCAGAAGCTTGGCACTGCCATGCTATCTGTGCAGGACAGAAACCATCTGCAAGGACTTTCTAAAGGGCACATGGAGTGAGTGATAGTCTCTGAACAGCAGCCACAGATGGAACACAGAGGCTGTCTCCATGGGCGGGGGCACTGGGAAAACCCCTTCGAGTAGCTCCATGGCAGAGAAGATGGTAGTAGAGACTTACTGGTGTCCACATTTTCTGAAGTTCAAACCTAGGCACATGGCCGAGTGCACATGAGGAAATTTATGGGAACAGCTTATTTGATGGTGCGTGTCCAGCTCAGCATTTCTGTTTACCATGTTTGTAGAGCTAAGCTTTAGCATCAGACCTTTCTCTAGACAGGATGGTCTACTTACTGCCACCCAAGTAGACCATGTGGGTTTTATCCTTGACACATCTGCTCACAAAATTCCTGGTGCCAGACACCGCTTCCTCCCTTCCTTCATTTACTTATTTTTTTTTTAAAGGGAGGGTGGAAGCTCTCATTTAGAATTGAGGGTCAGATAAAGAGCTTGACAAAAAAGAAAAAACTGAAGGAGTTCATCATCACCAAAAATTTTGAAGGGGAGAAGGAGGAGGAGGAGGAGGAGGAGAAAGAAGAGGAGGAGGAAGAGGAAGAGGAGATAAAAAAAACAACAAAATGGCAACAAATACATATCTATCAAGAAAAAAATGAACAAACATATACATATCTATCAACAAATACATATCTATCAAGAAAAATGGCAACAAATACATATCTATCAAGAAAAAATAAATGAACAAGAAATCTAATGAACAAAATAAACTGGTTAATAAAATAGAACCAGAAGCATGGAAGCATGGAACAAACTAACACATCTCAGAAGGAAGGGATTAACCAAAGCTCTTACCTATGGACACAGAGAGTAGGGTGGTGAAGGCCTGGGGTGGGGCAGGAACTGGGTGGAGGGGGGTGATGGGGGGAAAAGGGAAACATCTGTCATACTCTCAACAATAAAGATGAAAACAAAACCAGAACTTGACCTCTAAACCTTTGCTCTTACCCAATCTTGCCCTTCTATGTGTCATTCAGCTAGCACAAAGCTGTGTGCGTAACAAGTATTCATTGAATTAAGGCTTTTTAGAAAACAAGAAAGTTCTTCAGAAGATTCAGAGAGAGATGGACTTGAAAATACCAGAAGCAAATTCTTCTTCCCAAAGAGTTGGAACATGCTTGGCAGGTTTCATCTCACTTTCCCAACATCCTTGGCTGAAGGCAATGCCATTCCCCACCCCCAAGGAAACATGCTTTATGGGGACAGAAATGCTAAGGCTCAACTATAAGGGGAGGCATTTTGGTGAAGGAGTAGCTCTGGGAGCATGGGAGTCTCTGGATGGGTCTTCACGGTGGTTCTCCTAGTCGCTGGCACCTTCCTGGGATTCACTGGTTCTGTTCGCTCTTCGTTCTCTGGAATACTGGCTTCTGCAAGAAGTTTGTGTAAAAAGTGGTTCTGGCCAAAACCGGTTTTGCTCAGTGGATAGAGTGTGGGGGGGAGGGTCAGGGAAGAGTTAATGAGGGAAAATGCAGGAAAAAATGACAATATCACCTTAGAAGCAGTCACCCAAATATGTTGAGTTGACTTGAATAGGAGGTCTGCCTGCTTCTTCCTATGAAAATGTCAGAAGTGAGAAAATGTCTGTATAGACTGAAAGGTCCCAGGTTCGATTTCGGTCAAGTGCATGTACATTGGTTGCGGGCACATTCCCAGTAGGGGACACGCAGGAGGCGGCTGATCGATGTCTCTCGCTCATCGATGTTTCTAACTTTCTATCCCTCTCTCTTCCTCTCTGTGAAAAATCAATAAAATATATATTTTTTTAAAAAGTGGTTCTGTTGTCAAGTACTATTGAGAAATTGCATTTCCCCTTGTGAGACACCCGACCCATATTAAAGGCTCTGAGAAGGCCAGCAAGAAAGAGCCTAATTATTGAACATTTACTTAATGCTTGTTTGTCCCAGGATTTAGTACTCTCATGTTGGTTTCACATAAATGCTAATATCTCTCAGAACCATTATCTACACTTAGTTTTTTTTTAAAAAAAGGCAATTGGCTCAATAGTCTAAAGATTTTAACATTCTGTATGAAATATTAATAATTCAATGATATAATAATGTAACTTGACTATAAATTGCTCCTATTGCACAAAAGGTAGAATCACTATTTTGAATATCTGAGATTTCCTTGTTAGAAAAATTGACAGGTTTAGCCTTGACCGCAGCCCCGTGAGTTTCCTAAAATGGTCAATAGGGGGCACCCGTAGACTGCTGTAGGGCCATTCCTCCACCAACTGAGCAAAAAAGGGGAAACCCAAGTTGTAGCAACCAAAGCAATTCCTTTTGCAGCTGAAAGGAAAGCTACTAAGAGCCAATTCCTCTCCCCTTCAGATCTCTCTCTTCCTCTTCCTTCTTTGAAGAAAAAATGGGAGAGAACCAGGATAGGTAACATAGCCCTTTTGCCCTTTACCTTTATAGGCAGAAAACCATCGAAAGCAACTCACTCAAACTGCTTTTCACTGGTTGGGTCCATGGTGGGAATTCTTATGGGACTCACTTCAGAGCCTACGAGTTGAAAAGGGAATTCTTTTTTCCTTCATCCATTCTCTTATTTTGAAGAAAAAAAAATGCAGGTGAAGAAAAGAACAAACTGCATTAGGATAAAGTTCTTTCCAATTTGTATTTTTTTTCTCTACACGTTGGGTTTAGAGGACACAGTAAGACTTTCTCAAGATGTGGCAGGCTATAAAAAGCTTGCGCGGCAAAAGGACTATACATACATTTTTCTCACATCACCTCTGACATTTTCATAGGAAGAAGCAGGCAGATCTATTCAAGTCAACTCAACACATTTGGGTGACTGTTTCTAAGGTGATATTGTCATTTTTTTCCTACATTCTCCCTCATTAACTCTCCTGTGACCCTCCTCCAAAAAACTGTCCCTCCACAGAACCTCCCATGAAGGAAAGAAATGTTATATAAACTTTAAAACATTTTTCTTCAAGAGATGGTGTCAATAAGATTCAGGTGAATAATAAATTGAATCTACAAACAAAATGAACAATGTCAACAATTGAATCTACAAACAAAATGAACAAGTGGAAGAGAAACAAACTCGGAGACAGAGAACTTCTCATTGTTTGCCAGATGGGTAGGGGGCTTGAGGCCTGGGGGGAAAAGGGATTAAGAAGTACAAATTGGGCCAAAACCGGTTTGGCTCAGTGGATAGAGGGACCGAAGGGTCCCAGGTTCGATTCCGGTCAAGGGCATGTACCTTGGTTGCAGGTACGTCCCCAGTAGGGGGCGTGCAAGAGGCTGCTGATGGATGTCTCTCTCTCATCAATGTTTCTAACTCTCTATCCCTCTCCCTTCCTCTCTGTAAAAAAAAAAAATCAATAAAATATATATATATATATTTTTAAATAAAAGTAGAAATTGGTTCTTATAAAGCAGTCATGAGGATGTAAAGTACAGCTATAGGGAATACTGTCAATAATATTCTAATAACTAGGCGTGGTGCTGGGTGGGTGCTGGATTTATTGGGATGGTCACATCTGAAGTTATGGGATGTCTGCTCAGTCGGGTGTACAAGAAAAAAGACTCAAGTGTACAGTCCACAGAAACTAACAGAGACAGAGAAACCATCTTCCCCTGATAGAAATTCCCTACATTGCAGGCGCAGAGGAACTTTGAGCTTAGAGGGTCTTCAGTTGTCACCTAATCTCATCCTTCCATTGTGTACATGAGGGCACAGGGGGTCCCAGGCCATGCATGGAGGTACTAGCCTGGCCCGTGCCTGAGCTTCTGGCTGCCTGCACATGCCGTTGACTCTCACTGGAGCCCACTCAATAGAGATGTCCAGTGCTTATCTGCGTAGACAGTAAGACTCACAAACCGTAGTCGCATCCCACACTGAGTGCACGCTGCGTGCAGCATCTGGGTTTTGACAGTCCTGTTCGTGTCCCTTGGAGAGCAGTGGAGAAAAGGGAAAGTGAAAGGGGGCTGCTGGGCCAGCAAGCAAAGCCCAATTCATCTGCCTGATTTCTTTTTTTTTTTAAATATATTTTTATTGATTTCAGAGAGGAAGGGAAGAGCTGAGAGAGAAACATCAATAATGAGACAGAATCATTGATCAGCTGCCTCCTGCACAACCCCCTATTGAGGATCAAGTCTGAAATCAGGGCATGTGCTCTCAGCTAGAATCAAACCCAGAATCCTTCAGTCCGCAGGCAGATGCTCTATCCACTGAGCCAAACTAGCCATGGCATTTGCTTGATTTCTGATCCCTCTTGACCACTCACCTCTCTAAGAAAGTACGGCTGGGAAGAGCTTGGAAGCTAGAAATGAAGCCATTTAAGTGCTTTGGAAAGTGTCTAGTGCCTTTGAATTCCAGGAAGTGCTTAACAACAGAGTCACAAAAGAGGAGAAGAGAGAAATAATTCTGAGAAAAGAATAAAATGAATATACAACTGTAGATTTATAGTTGTGAGTCCATGGAATAGCTTATTCTTATATTATTATTTATTAGTTATTGTATTATTTATTTGTATCATGGAAACCTACTTTTCCCTACCCCTGTATATTGAACACCTCTTTCTTCCTTTCTTTCTTTCTTCCTTTTCTTTCTTTCAGCGTCAAGTCACAAACAGTAGGCTTTTTTTTTTTTTTTAGAAAGAGAGAGAGAGGAAGGGGAGGGATAGAGAGATAAGAACATCAATGGGGAAAACATCAATTGATTAATTGGCTACCCCTTGCATACCTCCTGCTGGGGACTGAGCCCATAACCCAGCATCAAATCAGGGACCTGTTCTTGGTTAATGGGTTGACCCTCAAACACAGTCACACGTGGGCTGTGATCTCTTTTTTATGAAGTGGGGGAGGAGGACCAGAATAGCTACAGAAATGGATGCAAATCACTGAACTAGTAAGTTGGGATTTGTACTCAGGGCTGTTTTCACTGCTCATAACCATATAGCATGACGTTTTGTTCTTACAGTTCATATCCTTGATGTGTGAAAGATATTTTCCCTATGCTTTCTTCACATTCGCACAAATAACAATATTCTACAGTCCAGTTGTGTTTGCCTTTCCCAGTCATTAGAGTGAGCAAATTCTTGCTGGTATTTAACTTTACATCCTCCCAGATGAATAGGAGCCATAAACCTGCCCTAGGGAAGGTGGGAAATGGTCACACCACAGTAGCTTCCCAGCCCCGGTTCCAAACTACTTCTGTTAAAAGGAGGGTCTATTCAGAACCTGTGCGCTGTCAGGAGGCTTCACACCAATCCGGATGCTCTACTCTGGGTCCTTCTTAATGAGTATTTTTTTAAAATATATTTTATTGATTTTTTACAGAGAGAAAGAGAGAGGGATAGAGTTAGAAACATCGATGAGAGAGAGACATCTATCAGCCACTTCCTGCACGCCCCCTACTGGGGATGTGCCTGCAACTAAGGTACATGCCCTTGACCAGAATAGAACCTGGGACCTTTCAGTTTCCAGGCCAATGCTCTATCCACTGAGCCAAACTGGTTTTGGCATCTGGGTCCATCTTGGGAGAGCCTGGAACATCACTCAAAATCAAGCCTCATTATCCAGATTATAATCATGATAGATTAAGGCTTTCCTTTCACCCCATTCTTGAGCTGAGCTCTGATCCAATCCCTTTTTCAAAGTATATTCTATAAGATATACCCACTCACCTCCCCGTTAGTGCTGCAGCAAAAGCAATATTGCTAATAGTAGTATCTTTAAAAATTTTATGGAACACTTTGCATGAATCTGTTCAGCAACTCTATGAGTTATGGATTATTATTTGCATTCCACAGAGAGAAAAATGGAATTTAAGAAAAAGAGGTTAAGGATATTCCTTAACCTCATCTGAGGATATTCCTTCCATTGATTTTTAGAGAGAGTAGAAGGGAGAAAGGAGGGAGGGAGAGAGAGAGAAACATCAACGTGAGAGACATCGATTGGTTGCCTGCTACACGGGGATCAAACCTGCAACAGAGATACATGCCCTTGACTGGAATCACCCCGTGACCCTTTGGTCTGAGGGCCAACACTCTAATCATTGAGAAAAACCAGCCAGGGCCAGAGCTAATACTTTATGTGATCAAATACAGGGCCTATCTAAACCTGAGCCAACAGGAACCAGATAACAAAATGTATTATATGGGGAATTTGGGCACCTTTACAAAACAAAACAAAACAAAAAAAAGAAACACAGAAAGAAAGAAAGAAAGAAAGAAAGAAAGAAAGAAAGAAAGAAAGAAAGAAAGAAAGAAAGAGAAAGAAAGAAAGAAAGACAGAAAGAAAGAAAGAAAGAAAGAAAGAAAGAAAGAAAGAAAGAAAGAAAGAAAGAAAGAAAGAAAGAAAACACAGCCTGGGAATCCCTCTGCGAAAATCTACAGGTGTAGGACATGATAGAAAAAATAGAACATGGCAATACAATAACTTGCATTAAAGAGCAAGTAAAGGTTTTCAGAGAGATGTAAGGAATTTGGAGCTAAAAGATCTGGATGTGACTCTTATCACAGCTCCTGACTAGCTATGTGATCTTCAGCACATTACTTAACCTCTTTTTCTTAAATTCCTTTTTTCTCTCTGTGGAATGCAAGTAATAACCCATAACTCATAGAGTTGCTGAAAAGATTCATGCAAAGTGTTCCATAAAATTTTTAAAGATACTACTATTAGCACTATTGCTTTTGCTGCAGCACTAAAAAAATGTCTACCTCTGAGTTGATAGAATAATCTCTGTTACTCCTTTTGGGCACACTTCTATTCTGGATGTTTACTAAGTGCCAGACTTTACATATTTTATTAATCTTCATGTGTATTAGCTCCTTCTTAATCCTAGAAAGTTGATGATGTCTTTATTACCTTCATTTTTCAGTTGGGTCAGAGAAGTGAAGCGAATTACCAATAGCTATGAGCTAATCAGTGATTGGACTTATGCAATCTAATTCCACAATGCATGCTCCTACGCACTAGATCAGTTAAGACTCATTTTGGAAGAGAGTAACAGAAATTCAAAATAACAGTGGCTTAAACTAGATAGAAATTTATTTCTCTCTATAAAAGCCCAGAAGTGTGATAGTTCAAGATCAGACATAAGGCTCGGCTCCACACGGTGCTCAGGCTCCAGGCTCCTCCACTATTTTAGTGCTACCAATATGTAGTTTCATCCCCAATATCCAAAAGAGTAGATTCTAGAGCTTTAGGAATTGCCTCTGTATACCATGCAGCAGGATGAAAGAAGGGACAGGACAGAAAGGGGATATAATACATGTCAGTTTTTTATTGTGGACTGCTCCTGGATGTGACCATATGACATTTGTACCTACCATATTTTCCGGCATATAAGACAACTTTTTAACCCAGGAAAATCTTCTTAAAAGTCAAGGTCTTCTTATATGCCAGGTGTCGTCTTATAGGGCAGGTATATCCCAAACTATATATTTTAACTGGAAAAGTTGGGGGTCGTCTTATACGCCGGAAAATACGGTACATGCCATTGCTCATAATAGCAAGGGTAATGGGAAATGTAGTTGTTATTATGGATGGCTTCTTGACCAATTAAAAATTGGAGGGTTTTGTTGCTAAAAGGAAGTGGAGAGATAGTCAGGGCTAGGGGACATAGGGAGGGGGAGGAGGAGTGGGAGGTGAAGTTGGAGCGGTGGACAGGACTGAGTGATGAGAAGTTACCCAGACACCACAGCTCACCATTCTAATTTTGGGCTCATCTCCCATTTCAGCAGAGCTGTTCCCTACAAAAACCAGTATGGCCCTCGACTGGCCCTCTTAAGGTACTCCCAGAGTACAATGCGGGTGTCCACCTTGGTGGTGGACTTGAGGCTGGTTCCCGTCTGAGACCTATTAGCTCATGAAGGTAAAACAGAGGCTTGGGAGTGGGTTTTTGATTGGGTTTATCTTCCTTTGGTTAAGTTGTATGAGTTGTATGAGTTCCCTGTCAATGTTGGAGATTAAACCCTTATCGGAGGTAACATTGACAAATATGTTCTCCCATGCAGCGGGCTTTCTTGTTTTGTAGAAGCAGACATTCTTGACATGGAATCCTCTCCCTGTCTGTGAAGTTTATCATCCCTAAGGCTGCCGAGCAGTTTGTCAGTGTAGACCGTGATTTGTTGGACCAAAAAACTCCTGGACTCTTCTGTCCTTTCAAAAGAGCCATTGTTTCTTCAGGGCCTTTCGCTGAAGTTGAATGTTCAGAAGAAACAAGACTGTGTGATGGAGTAAATCCACCAAAAGGACCACAAGTAGATGTGGGAGAGTGAAACAGCTCTGTGGACAAGAGGAAAACCCCTCTCTTTCCCAGCAACAAAGTCAAGATACAAGAGCTGACCCCTTTTCTGATCTACCTTCTCGGGAACTGCTGCCCCTCTGTGCTTACTGCTCTAGCTATGGCCTGTGTGAGGAAGGAAAATGGTTCCCATTGCCTTCTTTTGCTGACATTCTTTATCCTAATATACCCAGTTTGCATAGGCAAATGTTGCCTCATGGCATGTTTGACTTTAGCAGTCTTCGTGTGTTTTCTCCGAAGTTCTTAATTTGTCTTAGATGCCGGGCAGCTGGCCCCTGCACTGTCTGATCACTATTACCCCAGGGAAGGTAGGCCCATGTGCAGTCAGTTAGTGGGTGTCATGAGAACTTTACTTTTCAGCTACTTTACCTGAGAGAAGAGTAAAAGAGAGGTATATATGCTCCTTGGAGATAAGCAACTGGACTGGGTTTGGGAATTCACCCCATCACCCCAAGTGATGAGAACAGTTGTGTGTGTGTGTGTGTGTTATAAATATATTTTTATTGATTTTTTTACAGAGAGGAAGGGAGAGGGATAGAAAGTCAGAAACATCTGATGAGAGAGAGACATCAATCAGCCGCCTCCTGCACGCTCCACACTGGAGTTGTGCCCGCAAGCAAGGTACATGCCCCCGACCAGAATCGAACCTGAGACCTTTCAGTCCACAGGCCAAACCGGTCTCGGCAGAGAACAGTTGTTGATTCAATGACTGACTTCATCTACATTCCTGATATTTGGTGGAGCTGAAGCTTTTTCAAAGAGCAAGGCATGAAAAAAAGCAGTGGAGGTGGGAGTATGAATACAGAGGGTCTTGGTAGTAAGTGTCCATGAAGTGGTGTCCATGCTCTGCCTCACTGCAAATGGGTTGTTTTCTTATTACAGTAGAAATATGACTTATGCTGTAATACTTCCATGATTTCTTAGACTTTTGCTATTTATATCACACTTCAGTTATACTGCTTGTTTTCTGAGATACCTGCTCAGACCATTGGGAAAACCATTTTGCATTATACATAACCTCGTCTCGTCCTATCCCCATCCTCCCTCCACATGCCACTCTTAAGTTTTCCCAAGTTATAACTCTGTCAAGAAAAAAGAACTGTAGGCCTGCACCTCGCCTTCCTGTGATATCACAGAACATGATAGTGGCCAGCAACAGACGGTTAAAGACATGAACTAGAGGGGACCTGCGCTCACTCCAGTGCCTCTGAGGTAGATGGACCTGAATGATGTATGTCTATGTGTGCAAACTGGACCTTCAGGGCTGTGAGAACTCACAGAGCCTGGTGCAAGGGAAATAAGCCATTTTTGTTTCAATCTCTGAGATTGGGGGGTTTTGTTAACACACAGCAAGCCTCACTAAGAAAATTCCTTTTTTACTTCAGTTTTTTACTGAGAAATATGGTCCGTGGTGACTCATAAGTCGCCAAGTGTTAAGTCCCGCCTGTAACAAATACTGCTTTCTTCTTTCTCCCATAGCATTCTCTTTCTCACCCCCTTTCAATGATAAGACAGAATATTACAAAATCTTATTCCAATGTAAAACAACTCACAGATCCAAACGCCGCGTCCGCCCTTTTATAAAGGCCATGTCCCTATTTTCTGGGAATGTTCCAGTGTTGTTACCAATTTAGGTCTGAAGACAGGTTAGTAAAACGAGCTCCTCTCTTCTTCAGTAAGAGACAATTTTAGAACCGGTGGAGAGTATAGGTGGTATGATTCAGAATCACCAACCAGCCTAAAGTCCTTGTCATTCTGAATTTAAATATAATAGTTTCTCCTAAAACCTGGCCTGATGTGTTCATAAACCATATGTAAAAGGGGTTGATAATTTATATACAACATACTTATTTCTTCAAAGAAAATGTAGTTTTCTTTCTTATTTTGTTTATACTAGAGGCCCGGTGCAGGAACATTTGTGCACTTGGGGGTGGGAGAGCATACCTCAGCCCAACCTGTGTCCTCTCTCAGTCTGGGACCCCTCGGGCAATGTCCACCTGCCAGCAGGGAGCTGGCCTAAGCTGCAGCCGGACATCCTTAGTGCTGCCGAGGAGGCGGGAGAGGCTCCTGCCACCACCACTGCTCTGGCACCATCAGCCTGGCTTGTGGTTGAGTAGAGCTTCCCCTGTGGGAACGCACTGATCACCAGGGGGCAGCTCCTGCATCGAGCATCTGCCCCCTGGTGGTCAGTGTGCATCATAGCGACCAGTCTTTTCCAGTTGTTCTGCTGTTAGGGTCAATTTGCATATTACCCTTTTATTATATAGGATAGTACTTAATCTTCCTTCTAGCCCCATCTTGCTGAGTAACAAGCACACTTACACTTAAGTATCTCAGTATTCCCTCCCTGACTTGGCCTGCAGATGGCCTGTTAGCACCTGCGTTTGCTTATTGCGTTGTTGTGGAGGTAGGCAGGTGTTCTAGTTCCATGCTGCTCCTTGGGTTTTCACCATCTTTGAAGAGATGATTTCCCTGTGTACCTGGTCTCTCCTTGCTCTACCGTCCCTTTGTGACATCTGTGACCAGAATACTCTACATGTTCTGTTTCTCAGTTCAGTCCTGGCCTGGGGCAGTGGTTGGCAAACTCATTAGTCAACAGAACCAAATATCAACAGTACAACGATTGAAATTTCTTTTTAGAGCCGAAAACTGACTTCTGTGCATGGGCCACGAAGTTTCAATCGCCCTGTACGTGCGTGCCCGCATGTGGTATTTTGTGGAAGAGCCACACTCAAAGGGCCAAAGAGCTGCATGTGGCTTGTGAGCCCCAGTTTGCTGACCGCTGACCTGGGGGCTTCTTAGTAAACCTGCCTCATCTCAGCTCCCCGGGGCTGTATATCTTTGAAGTATGGAGGTTTCTCATTTGGTTTCCAGCTCAGGTAGCCTGCCCTATAGCCCACACTTGGGCAACACTCTGTTGAACTTGCCAGCAATGCCATAACCTGCCTTCTATGTCCTTTACTGGGCTCCTGGGGGGTGGGGGGCTTGTGGCCCGTGGGAGCCAAGGACAGGTGGGTTTACCCATACCCAGTGAGGCAGACCAGACTGGTAGAGGGGACACTCTGTTTCCTGGCCATTGCTGTTCTTGTGCATAAGAGGAAGCATACGCTCTAGACATTCAGCCCTTGGCTTTGGGTGAAGGTCATAGAAGGAAGTGGGCCATGATGGTCACAGAGTCCTGTGGACTCCTCCAACTGGAACGAGATTATCTCCTGCTTCTCCCAGATCCCGGGCCACGTTTGGGAGCACATTTGCCATCTGGTTTTCATTTCCCCGGCATAGAATGTGGGAGGTCAGGATCACACAACGTTTCCTTCTTATTCCCAAGATGCCCCTGAACTCCCATCCTTGAATTCTTTGTTCTGATCCGTGCTGGCTCACTTGCATGGCTCCCAGCACACACCGTGCTAGTTCATACTTCTGAGCCTCTGCCTGTGCTGTCCTTCCAACATCCATTTCTTCTGAAAAAGCTTTTATTCGTCCCCGAAGGCACTACCCTGGACTCTCCCGACAAGATGCTCACTCCCTCTTGGCGCTTCGCATGATGCACTTCATCAAAAAGGTTGTTGTGTCTGTCTTCACCATGAGTACATGAGGAACCGGGGCCAGCGATCCCATCTGAGGCATCTTTGCTTTCCTGATGCTTTGAATACCAAAAAAGTATTCAAAGAATGTTGGTTTATAAAAGTACCCCTTGGGTAAAGGGTACATGGTATCTGTCTGTTTTATTCCTTACAACTGCATGTGAATTTACAGTGAACTAAAAATAAAAATATTTCATTAAAAAACACACACACCCGAGACCGGTTTGGCTCAGTGGATAGAGCATCGGCTTGCGGACTGAAAGGTCCCAGGTTTGATTCTGGTCGAGGGCATGTACCTTGCTTGCGGGCACATCTCCACTGTGGGGCTGATCGATGTCTCTCTCTCATCGATGTTTCTGATTTTCTGTCTCTCTCCCTTCCTCTCTGTAAAAAAAAAATCAATAAAATATATTAAAAAAAAAAACACCACACACACACACACACACACACACACACACACACACACAAAACCTCCTTAATGAATAAGGCCAATTATTCACTAAAGCTCCTTGGTTGCCCTGATAGAAGACCAGAGCCCTAGGTAAGTTCAAGGCCTTTATGAATGTGCCGGACATAAAGGGGGCAGGCAGAGGGGGTGGATGCTTTAAACTGTTAGTCATTGGGTACAATGGGCCTCACTTGCTCTAGAAATATCAAGTTCTGGCCGAAACTGGTTTGGCTCAGTGGATAGAGCATTGGCCTGCGGACTGAAGGGTCCCAGGTTCCGTTCCCATCAGGGGCATGTACCTTGGTTGCGGGCATATCCCTAGCAGGGGGCGTGCAGGAGGCAGCTGATCAATGTTTCTAACTCTCTAGCCCTCTCCCTTCCTCTCTGTAAAAAATCAATAAAATATATTAAATTAAAAAAAAGAAATATCAAGTTCTGAAAAAGCTCTGAGAGACATTGAAGTGCTTGCTAGCACAAAGAAATTACAGTGGTACCTCGAGATACGAGTGCCCTAACATTCGAGATTTTGGAGATACGAGCCGTGGAGCGAGCGATTTTTGCTTTGAAATACGGGCAACATTTGAGATACGAGTAATCACGTGGATCGGCCGGCTGCACATGACCCACCAGTTTACCGTGACTCGAGCATCTCATAGTTTCCCACGCCTCAAGGTTATGGAACGAATTAAACTCGTATCTCGAGGTGCCACTGTATATCAATTGCACAAAAACACCTCTTCCAGCAGAAGAATTGGGAAAGTGGCCTCCTGTCGGCTTTGTAGGTAGAAGGTATCTGTGTGTGGGATGAAAGCGTGCCATCCCTTCCTCAGCGAAGAGAGTAGCGCAGGCCATTTCCCTTCAGTCCTCTCTCCCTTCAGCCCTGCACCCTTGTGAAAGCCTAACCCGGACACAGCAGCCCAGGCCTGAGTAATTCCCCAGCTCTGCCCTCTCACTTCCAAGAGCCAGTGGCCATGTTTCCATCCCCTCAGAGTGTCTGCTCATGCTGAAACATCACTCATCGGTGTAGCAAAAACTTAGCATTCTCTGTTAATTTCTTAAAGAAATCTATGTAGGTATGGCTCATTCTCCACAAAAATTGGTTTTCCTTTAGTGACTATCCCCTCTTTTTGGGTTTGCTCCTAGCGGGAGTTCTTGTCAGATATAGTTATCTGGGCGGTGGGTGAAGGTGGAGTGGCAGTTCTTGTTCCTTGGGGAAGGAAAGAAAGAAGCCAGAACCAAGTGTGGCCTCTTTGGAAGTGGCCCTAGGACTTTGCTGATTGGACAGACGAACCCCTGATAGTAAAGGTGCTGAGCTGCTGCCTAGAGTGGGGCACAGAAACACCCTGTCAGCCTCTTCTTGCCTTGGGTGCCTACAAGTATATTAACATCTATTATTGCCTTGGGTTTCTTTTCCACGAGCTGGTGAGCTCCTTTTGGTCAGAGATCTCGAGCTCACACTTGCGTGCTGGCTGATTTCTGGGGTCTGATGCTGGCACACCAGGGCAGCACAGACATGCATAGGGCAGCACTGGCAGGCAGCAGAAAGTGAAGTATGGTCTATAGGGCAAGCTTCCGCACACAGAGGCAGCAGAGTGCATGGGTGCCCTGGGCTGCCATCACCCGACAGACAGATGGGTATTAGACCAACCAGAGCCGGATGCATGCCAGGGGCAGCTGCAGAAAAAGAAGGATCTTGTCCTGTACTACCCTACGGATTTAAAGGAAAAGGATGGCAGAGAACATCTGGTATACTATAGTACTGGGGTTTCCTGATTTAGCAAGAGGTCTTGTTCAAAGATGGCATGAACATTCAGAGATCAGCTTCTGGAATCAGTCCGTACCTTCTTTGAGCTAACACAGACTTGCTCAGCCGGCCTCTTGCTAAGCTACCAAGAGGATGCTGGGATATGTCTCTTCTCTGGACACTCAATGAGTGTTGGATGCATGGAAGTATTATTATTAGGAGGAAACTCAAGTTTATTCCATTTAAATGTGATCTCCCACACGCTACTTGCTCTAGGGCAGTGGTTCTCAACCTTCCTAATGCCACGACCCTTTAATACAGTTTAATACAGTGGCCCCCAACCATAAAATTATTTTCGTTGCTACCTCGTGTAACTGTAATTTTGCTACTGTTATGAGTCCTAATGTAAATATCTGATATTCGGGATATATTTTCATTGTTACAAATTGAACATAATTAAAGCATAGTGATAATCACAATTAGATATTGTGAAATATTTATTTCTAATTACAAATAAATGAAATTTTGTCTTGAAGCATGGTGTAGCATGGGTAACAGTCTTCATATGACAACAGTAAACTACATTACTACATTTTCCGATGGTTTTAGGCGACCCCTGTGAAAGGGTCGTTCGACCCCCAAAAGGGTCGCGACCCACAGGTTGAGAACCACTGCTCTAGGGGGTAGCTGAGTTAGGGGGATACTTTCTGAGCCTGCCCACTTTATAGGGAAGGGAGCGGACAGGTTGTTTTTGCATCCAGCTTCCGAGAATGGAAAGCAAGGGCATTTCTGTCCCCCGCTAGGTTGAAGTGGTAGCCTCTGGAGAGGATCAGGTGTAGAGGTACAGGTGGGCACAGCTTTCTGCCCCCACACCACAGCTTGGGCAGAGTAGCCTCCCTGTGCCCAGGAACATTCTGGAAGAGGTCTGGTTAGGTATGGCAGCCATGCCACCTCCACCAAAACATCAAGGCTCATGGCAGCCACGTGCTGACTGTTGAGTACTCTTTGGGGCTCCAGCATTCTTGAAGTTCTAGACGGGCTGTTCTGGGCTCAACATGGAGAAGATGAGAGGCTCCTGCTGCAAACGAAGGGCAGAGTTTGGGGTAAGAGTCTGTACCACGGCATGGCCGGCTTCCACGGTCACAGCCACTGGTGGCAAATCTCAGGGGGGCGGAGGGAGCATCATCTTTTGGAGTCGGTGATGGCAGGGCTCAGGCAGTGTGTGGGATTCTCATCACGGGGAGTAGCAGGCACTGCAGATTCAGAAGGCAGAGGATGAGCGTTGACAAGCGTCCATCCCCTTTTCACATTCCTCCCAAATTGAAGAGACTCCCAGGGTGAGATGATCTGTGACCTCCGGGTGATGATTGGGCCCATGAACTTGCCAAGGATGAGGAAACATAGCCTTCTCTGCCTGGAGTCAGTGTAGGTCATTCACCACTACCACTGCTTCTACTACTCCTACTCCTACTCCTACTCCTCCTCCTCCTCCTCCTCCTCCTACTGGCTATTCACCAGGCACTCTGCTAAAAGCTGTAGAAGGATCTTTTTCACTTACCCCTCAAAATAGCCCCATGGGCTAAGTCCTACTGCAACTCAGGAATCCGAGGCTTAGGGAGGCCACGTAAATTGTTCAATATGAAATGGCTTGGAATGGTATAGCCCAGATCAGAACACAGTTCAGTTGGACTCTAGACGCCACAAACCTCAACATTATTCTGCATCTGCCTCAAATGTCTCCACAGCAAGTCACCTACTGATGCTGAGACGTCTTCCTTCAGGAAGCGCTGCATGGCAGGACCTGTGTGTATCCTGTTCACCAGCGTGATCTCAAGGCCTAGGCTGGTACTAGGCCCACAGCTGGTCCTAGATACGCATTTATAGGAAACAACAACAACAAGGATGTGGACACAGCAGAGAACCAGCAGTTTGTGCTGAGCCTCTTCCTGAAGAGAGCTGAATCATCTTCGTATACCAAGGTCAAGGGAAGGAGGCTATGGACTGTCAGGCAGTTTATGCTTTTAGTATTTGGAATTCAAAACAAGCATTGTTTTATGATCAAAATGGGTTATCACATCTTATCAGACTCTTCTGTATTTGAAATGTTGTTGGTACTATTACTTAATAAATGAGAGCAAGCATAAATTCCTCTGGTCCACAGAGACCGCAGTTAGGTTCCCAGTACCAAAATGATTTTGATTATTGGCCTATACCCTTACACATTCCTAAATCAGTGGTTGGCAAGATTCTGAGAGAAAAAAGGAAAAAAAAAAGTGTGCGCGCTCGTGCACACACACACACACATCTAGCAGCTTCAAAGCCTCTCACACATTAATGGATTCCTTATGGACAAAGAAATGGAAAGAACCTTATTTCTTTAAACAAATATTAAAATAATAAAAAAATATTCCTTTCAAAAGTCAATTTTTCAGAAGAGAGTAGAAAAAATAATAAACAAACTTAATTCTGTGTTTCAGCAACACAATAGGAAACCAGAATAAATGTAGGCAAGGCACCGCATGGGGCCAATCACTGCGTGAGTTCGCCCACAGAGGAAGATGGAGAAAAAACTGGCAGAGAGCAGTCAGAGGGACAGGGTTAGCTCCTAGCAATGGGGATGCAGGATGGGGGGAGAGGTAGACATTCTAGCACTCAAAACAACAGACTATTCCTATCCTATTCCTAAAATCTGTATCGTGAGACCTGTTTATATTACCCTTAAATTAATTGTTCCATGTTCAAATGTCAGGGTCCCAGCCAACAACCCACCAACAATTGCCTTGTTCATAACATTTTCTTTTCTTGGTCCCCTGAAAAAAATAGCAAATGAGTTTCTTCAGTTATAAATCTGCTCCGAATGTCTTCTTATTGTCACGGAAGCTGGGAGGTCATCTTGGGACACTGGGTGTAAGTGGGGGTGGGGGTTGGGAGAGATCAGAGCCCTCGGGCCAGGGACCAGGAGGTTTTGTGATTGGGAGGCAACTTCTGATTCCATGAGCTGATGGTTGGCTGACATTTTGGAAAAGATGGGAAAAGAAAAAGCAGGAGCATGGGAAGGAAGCGCTCTGGAGATTGAGAAGGCAGGAATGAGCTGATTTGTTATTGGACGCAGATCTGTGCTGAGCTTCCCGCCAGGGTCTCAGAGGCCTGGCTTGAGGGGCCCGGGTTTTCTTATCAGCTTTGTGCTAAGCTTACTGAGCAAACTGGCTCTGTGAGAGAATGGCAGTTGCATCTAGATTTCTAGAATGGAAACAGATAAAGCAGCCATGTATACAGGCATAAGGGGCAGTCCTCCCTGGTGGGCTAAAGGTGATATTTCGGACAAAAAAAATCAAGGAAGTATAGTTGTACACACTTGGAAATTATTTCTCAGGAAAGTGATATAAGTTAAAAATCACTAGTTTCGGGAGGAGCCAAGATGGCGGCATAGGTAAACACCTACACTGCTGCCTCACACAACAATTTCAAAACTACAACTAAAAGACAGAACAGACATCATCCAGAACCACAGGAAAGCTGGCTGAGTGGAAGTTCTACAGCTAGAAGGAAAGAGAGGGGTTCACAGACACCCAGAGGAACTGCAAAAAGCTGAGGTACGGAGACG
>PVJN01002784.1:0-110812 GCA_004026805.1 Lasiurus borealis | reverse complement strand
ACTTTCTATATGAGATGATAGATGTTAACTAAACGTATTGTGTTAATCATTTCATAATGCATGTAAACCAAACCATCATGCTATATAACTTAAAAGTGTTATATGTCAATTTTTTTCTCAATAAAATGAAAAATTCAGTAAATTGGTGGTAAATTATCTACAATATCAGGACCTTTGTTATCAAATCATGAGTTGATTTTTCAGTTACTAGTATATAAACTCAAATCATTTTCTCAACTTCACATGTTCCTTTCTTTAAATATGTTTTGATTAATTTCAAAGAGGGAGAGGAAGAAAGTGCTAGAAACATCAGTGATGAGAGAGAATCATCAATCAACTGCTTCCTACACATGCTGGCCATGTGCCCTGACTAGGAACCAAATCATAACTTCCTGGTCCATGGGTCAAGTCTCAACCTCTGAGTTACACTGTCTGAACACAATCTTCTTAATTTGTAAAATGAGCATATTGGTTATTTCATAGTACTATCATAAGAATTAATGAGTAGAGGCTTAAAATATTAATGAACAACCTGGCTTATAACAGTAGTAAATAATAGTTTCACCCATTTTCAACCCCATACCAAAATATTGTTGACCTTGGCTATAGAGCTTGGAAAATAAATAAAGCTAAAGGTGAACATTAAATAATTCTAGAATTTCAAATCAGAATATGTTAAAACAAGCAGCCACAAATATAATAGAGATTGAATACTACTCCAAATGACAATTAATGTAAGGCAATGATAAAACATAATAATTTAATTCATATTTACATAATGTCCACTTTGAAACAGATTATATATAGGGAATATAATTTCTATTAGAAAAATATTTTCTTGTAAAGGAACATTATGATATATATGTTGTTCTCTTACAGAGCCTAAAAATAAGAGGAATGTGAGGAAAGTCTTCACAAGAAAGTAATATTTATGCTGTGTCTTGGAGAATGTATAGAGATCAAACAGTCACTTAAGGAGAAAAAGCATTTCATACAAAAGGAAATGCATGGGCAAAGCCGCTTTGATTGTAGGCTCAGAAAATGGAGATAAATTTCTATAAAGGAGCTTAGTAGGATATGGCATCATTGGTAGAGAATGTTCATAAATGAGGCTGGAGAGAAATTTCAGCTCTAGACTTATGGAGGTTGGACTTGAGATTAAGGTTAGTAGAGCTATGTAGAGATAGTTTAGCATAAGGATAATAGGGTTACAGTGGATTTTTCAGTAGATGAGTAACATCACATTTATCACCATGCTTTTGGTTGCGGAAAGTGGTAAAGAGCTCAGTTAGGAACGTATTCAATAATATCAGAAGAAAATGATAAATGTATGACCTAGAGCTATGAAACATAAAAGCTCTGATAAGAAAATAAATTCTGTTCCAGAATGTGCAGGATTTGATGATTTATAGGCTAAGATGTGAGTGTAAGAAAGTGATGTGGCCTGGATAGCATGGTTCAGTGGTTGAGTGTCAACCTATGAATCAGGAGGACACAGTTCGATTATTGGTCAGGGCACATGCCAGGCTGTGGGCTTAATCCCCACTGTGGGTGCAAGAGGCAGCCAATCAATGATTCTCTCTGAAGGTTAGAGATAGAAATGCTAGCTCTATCTACTGTTTTCATCTCTGATCTTTCTCCCCCTCTCTCTCCCTTCCTTTCTATAATCAATAAAAATATTGATGTGCATTATACCAGGATTTTTCAGCATGGGAGATGGGTTGGATGATGATATTTTTAAACACAATTAGGAAGACAGAAGCAAGAGGAACTATATGGAAATGAGCAGAAATCAATTCAGATTTGTACAGGTAGAAAACTGGTAAGAAGGTTCTGAAGCTCAATGATAGAAAATAAAAACAGATTTTGGAGTTTTCACAACAGAGCATTTTAAGTAAATTATTGATTAGGTAACCCAGGAAGAGTGTTTAGAGAGTTGGCAAGAAACAGTTCCTTTATAGATAATTAAAATTTAAAGAATAAAATGAAAAAAGTGTCAATGAGGAAGATAGTAAAGGAGTGACATTTTGAATAAGAGAAAATTTCAAGAAATAGGGAGTCATTTCCATTTTAAATGTTATATTGGTCAAAATTCCCTTAGGTTTAAATTAGTGATCCCTATTTCAGAAAGACCCAAAACTCTTGTGTGAAAGAAAAATAATTCTTGCAAAACAACATAAAGAAAATAAGTCAATATTCCCTTCACACACACTATATTCAAAGAGAGAAAAGACTGCTTGGTCTAAAAAATGAATCCTGCGGCGTTCCTATCTCTAACCTGCAGAGAGGAATAAGTTTCCATCTATTTGCTTTTCATGACTACAATTTAGTTTTATAGTGGCCATTTTATTTCCCTTGCTGCAAGAAGCCGTTCATACATTGTGCTCACCAGTAGACAGTTATGTTTGAGAGGACTTAGCCTGTTGAGAGGAGAGAAAGCTTGTGGGTGGTAAACAAAGGTGAAAATTCAGGTAAAATGTGTATTCTTTCTATCACATGAATTGTGACAAATTTTCTTTTTCACTACAATTGTTTTGTAAATTGTTAATGATCAATGTGTTATATCCTGCTTTTGATGGCAAACACAGACATTATTATAATCATATTTTTCAAATCTGTTCCTTTTGTCAGTCTTTCCTTTTTCATTATTAGTTTATTAGGTCATTGTTACTATTATTATTTGCCTAAGAGTATTTTAGGTGTGTTATTGATGTAGGCATACATTTCATATGTGTTAGATATTGATAGCAATAGATTGGTAACTTTAGGGAACAAAAGATTTCTGCTAAACGCTGAGAGAATGAGAAAGGAAATTGAACTATAGTTTTCACCTGAGTTAAGCACATTAAATGAAAAGAATCACTTTCTAGAATGCTTTTCAGATATAGAAAATTGATGTTATTGATTTTAAGTAATTATGCAAAATGAGATTTAATGTTTCATATTTCTCCTCCCAGTGCAAGGTAAAAACTTAATCATTCATTTTTACTCACATCTCTTTTCATAAGCATCGTCTTTAGACCATTTGCTTTTCTTTTGTGCCCAAGTGTTCTTAAGATATATAATCTGCCAGTACTCTTTATAGAAGATGCATTTGATCCAGAATTAAGGACAAAGGCTTTTTTTATGTTATTAATTTGATGAAATTTTCACTAATTCACTCATGTGTAAGAGGAAATATACCAAATATTGTGATATAGTCCTAAAGGACCTTGGAGTATAGGAAGGGAGCCAGCAAAATGCTAGAACTTAATGTTTAATCACAATCTCAGTAAAAAATGATTTTATACCATAATTATTATTTCAAAAATGTTAAGGACATAGATATCCTATAATAATAGTTATTATTTGAAAAATATTAAGATCCTAGCTGGTTTGCCTCAGTGTGTAGAGTATCGGTCTATGGACCAAAGGGTCCCAGGTTCAACTCTAGTCCAAGGCATATGCTTTGGTTGCAGGCCCCTCCCTGGCCCAGGCCCTGGTCAGGGCTCCTGCAGGAGGCAACCAACTGATGTTCCTCTCTTATCTTTCCCACTCTCCTCCACTCTCTCTAAAATTCAATGAAAAAATATCATCAGGTGAGGATTACAAACAAACAAACAAACAAAAAGTATGAAAAAACACTAAGGATACAGGTATCCTTTTCCATTTAGAACCTATATAAACAAATTACATTATACATAATATATAACAATTAAATTTTACATTATATTTAATTAAACACAATAGTTATAATCCTATCTAATAAAGAGGGCATATGCTAATTGACCCTCACAACATTGCAAAGATGATGATGTCCACAGCCAATAAGAGGGAATATGCTAATTGACTTCCCCACCCTCAAAGATGGCTGCCCCACAGCCCATAAGGAGGAAATATGCTAATTGACTGCCCCTTCCTCAAAGATGGTGACACCTACAGACACCAGATGGCGGTGCCCAGTTCCCTCAGCCCCCAAGGGGGCGGCAGGTGTGCAGCAAGGCTGGGTCTGCCCCCAAGCAAGCCTGGCAGCTCCATGAGCCTGCCTCCAGAGTCCCCCATTCTCCTCAGCCCTCTAGCCACTCAGGGCTGGCCTAAAGCACAGGCAAGCCTCAGATGGTGTCTGCCCAGATGCCCAGATCTGGCCTGAAGTGCAGGAAAGCCTAGGGCCGCCCAAAGCTCAGATAACCAGGGCTGGCTGAGGCTTGTGCTGCCGATGGTGGCAGCAGCAGAGGTGTGATGAGGCATTGCCTTCCCCTGATTGCTGGGAAATGCAATGCCCCTGAGGGCTCCCAGACTGTGAGAGGGGGCAGGCCGAGCTGAGGGAACCCCTCTCCAGTGCAGGAATTTCCATGTACTGGGCCTCTAGTATTAATAATAAAAATCTACAGAAATAATGCTTACATTTATTAAAGGTTTGTTTATGCCCAGAACTTTTAGGTTAAAAAAGATATCATATGATATTTCATATGATATCACCTTAAACTATAACATAGCAGTCCTATATAATAAAAAGCTAATATGCTAATTAAACCAAAACAGCAGAACAACCATCCAGTCGACCTACTAGACAAAGAAGAGTTGTGAGAGTCAGTCGAGGCAGCGAGGGGTGGTTGGCTGGCCAGGGCTGTGAGGAACAAACCCCTTGTATGAATTTTGTGCATCAGGCCTCTAGTATTAATATAAGAGGGAAATAGAGCATTGAGATGTTTAAACAACAATACATGCTGGTATACAAATTCATATTCAAAATAATATAATTTCAAAGATTATGCCATAACCATTGCATCACATATTTTAAAACAAATCAATAAAATCTAGTTTACATAGAATAAAAGTTAGGATGATATTAATTTTCTCTGAATTCATCTGTCACTAGTAGAACAACAATGTTCTGAGATAATTAAACATTAGTTAAATATAAATTACCTTTTTATCCAAAAGCTTTAGTCCAACATCTGCTATGGTTTGATAAAAGTTCTATCAACAGCATCTCACTATCAAAACCAATTTTTTAAGTCTAATTCTGACAAAGACAAAAACTAAAAACATTAACATAATTATTATTAATTAGTGGAATTAAATTATTTTTCTCACTGTTAATTTGGTAAAATCAACTTTATTTATGAATAAAGGATTTCTAATAGATTTTGTAATATAACTTATTAATATTGCTTGGAAAATACTATATTATTAATTAATTGACACTACTCTGGAAACATCTTTTTTTTTTAATCCTTGCCTCTGTAAAACTTGTTTTGGGAATTATACAGTAACAATGTAAAGTTTCAACTTGTGTCAGTATAATCATATTCTAAAAAGTTTTAAATTATTAGACTGTTTAACTTATAGTTAATCAATTGGACTCATCTTAGACTTTTACCCGAATAACAATTTTATAACAACAACCTTGGGACAATAAATAGCAACATGTATTTACTTCTGTTATTTTCCATCCTTGATTCACTCACTATAAGCTTCATGAAAGTGAAAATTTTTATTGTTAAGCTATGTCATTAAGAGCTAGAAAAGTGGCTAGCACTTAGTAAGTAGAATAAATAAATAGATATTGTGAAAGTTATTTCCACATTATAACTTCAAACAAAAACAAACAACAAAAAAACCTATAAACTTAATGAATAGCTAAAACTATTTCACCACAAACTTAAAGTACAAATTGTATCCATGCCTCCAAACAAATATTTCCAAAAATTATCCTATTGATCATCCTCCTTTAGTACAGAGTAATATGCTATCCAATGGAAGTAAATTTCCTCTATTGCAGCTCAAATATTGTCTGCTATGTAAATGTGTTGGATCTAACTGCATAAAATGTACAGATATATCTTAATATAAGAGTTTTCCCTTTATACATTTAAAATGTAAATATGATATTAAAAATGTATGAATGCTTTTTACATGGCAAAAAAAAAAGTAGTATCTGGCAATGCTATATAAACTATGAAGAGTTTAAAATGAAATTTTCTCTCCTAACACCTCAAAGGAGGTCAAAGTCATATGTTCATTAATATTTTCTACTCAGGACCTATTACAGTCACTGTGTTATCACCAATTAAAAGGTTTATTTGCATTGCGCTTATTAATTTGTGCAGTTATTCAATGCCTGGTAAATATTAAATTTTATTAAATTTTATTAAACTATTCTATTATTTTATATTAATGATTACTCATTTATTTTAACCTTTTGTATTCAGCATGTCTCTATCTAAATAAATTGGTTTCTATGAAGAAAAAAAAAGGTATTTCTCCTCCTAAGTCTTTAAGGACATCTGAGCAAAAAACATTCACTGATCATTTTGAACACCTATTTGAGTTCATGATAGTTATCTTGTGGTTAATGGACTGATTATGAAACTGCAGTCATTACCAAAGATGTTTAAAGTTCTATTTTAATATCCTAATAGAAAATAATGGATTTCATATTTTTATGTGATGATGCTTAAATGTCAAGACTTGTTTTCAACTATATACTTCAAATATCTCTCATCTAGGCTTAGTATCCCTCAATCCAGCCTGCTCCCTCTCACAGTCCAATGTCCTACTGAGGGCTTAGGCCCGCTCCCCATGGGGAGTGGGAGGTAATTGGGCCGATCAGGGGAAGATGCTGCCCTCATCACCTTGCTGTTGCTGTCACTGTTGGTCCTCGCAGCTACCCTGGCTGCTGGCCCTCCTAGGCCCTTGCAACCGCTGTGACTGTCCAGAAAGACATCCAGAAGGAATTCCAGAAGACATCTGGTTTATCTGATCTAATTAGCATATTACCCTTTTATTAATATAGATTACATGCTCAAGTATTAGGGGCGAGTTGTTAGAAATAAGTACCAAAAGTCTTCATAAATCAAGCTCTGGATTAAATTAATTTTCCACCCATTAAGTAGCAAAATCAAATTTTTGGGAACTCTGGCAAAATCCATTTTAAAATATGTTTTAGTTGCTTGACTTAACCCCACTTAAAGGATGTAAAACCTTATTATCAGGAAAAAGAATAAGGTTAATTATAATTTAATTTGTATGGCAGAAGTGACAAACAAACTATGTAAAACTAATTTCCTCATTTATACACCCTCTTTTTTTTTTCTATCACTATTCTAGGAAGGTGCTTTTATCATTTATGATGCACAGCCTAATGTCATAGAAAATCATTAGTTTTGGAGTGAGGCAGAAACCGAAGCTAACTAATAGCCAAGTTGATTAAGCTGATTTCCAGATCCTCATTCATAATGTTATAGCACTTAATTCATAGAATCATTCTAATCTAAGGGAGAAAACTAATATAAAAGTGCCAACTTAGTGCTAGCATGGATTCCTTTATTAGCTCCTCTTTAATTTGCCTCCTCTAAGTATCTACATTTTACAGGACTTCATTCTGTCACCTCTCTGGTATATCAATATGCTTTTGCTTAAAATGATATCATCACTACCTATCTTCAAGTCTACTTGTAGAGGATTATAGACTGGTTTAAACTTCTATATTCAACTGATTGGTAATGCCACTTGAATTTTGCATATAAACACTGAATTAATCAACATCTCTACCCCATTTTGTTAACAAAATAGTTTTTCCTATGATCATTTGTGGTACCAGCATCTACTCACAAGTCAGATACACAATACCGGAAATGAAACCATGATACTTTAATTTGCCCTATTAATGCAAACTATTATCAAGTCCTGTTAATTATACATTCAAAAACGATCTGCATACACATATTGGACCCACCAGATTGGTCACCAAGTAATTTCATTTCTCCTGAACTCATTTATGCCCCTGCCCCTACAAACCTGCCCCTTGCATGTTTACATGGCTTCCAGCAAACCACATCATCACGTAGAATATTTTTTTCCAGATGCAAATCTGACCTCAACTGTGATACTATGATTTATAATAAGAAATATATATGTCTTAGTACCTATTTCTGGAAGAGAACTCTAGAGCAGCAGTCCTGAACTGGTGTGCCACAAGAATTTTTAAAACATGTAATACCTGACTATTTAAGGGCACTGACCTCTTTTCTCTTAGATTGTATAAATAAATAAATATGTAAATAAATAAATAAATAAATAAGCACACAAGCAACAGCTTTCCATTGTGAATGAATAAAAATTATACCTATTTTTTGGTCAGATTGGCAAAAAATATATATCTGTGTACCATGTGATGAAGAAGGTTAAAAATTTCTGCTCTAGAGCTAAAGTCTTGGAATTTTCTAAGAAGTAAGAGTTTAAACGGTATCTGTTGTCATATTAATGAGGTGACTTTGGCAAAGGTCCTGGGTAACCTAAGTTTGAGTTCTGGTTGCGCAGGGGAGCCACCCTGTGATTAGAGGGTTGTAACTTTCATTTCTACCCACTGACCTCCAGCGAGGGGAGAGGGACTGGAGATTGAGTCCAATCACCAATGGCCAATCACTTATTTAATCTTATCTATGCAATGTAACCTCCATTACTACCCGAATTAATACCCAAAGGACAAGGTTTGGAGAGCTTCTCTTTTTTTTTTAACATATTTTATTGATTTTTTTATAGAGAAGAAGGGAGAGGGATAGAGAGTTAGAAACATTGAGGAGGCAGAGAGAGACATCGATCAGCTGCCTCCTGCATGCCCCCTACTAGAGATGTGCCCACAACCAAAGTACATGCCCTTGACAGGAATCAAACCTGGGATCTTTCAGTTGGCAGGCAGATCCTCTATCCACTGAGCCAAACTGGTTTCGGGAAGAGCTTTTTGATTGGTGAACATGTAGAGATTTGGAGAGAATTGTGTATTCAGAGAAGGCAAGAAAGCTCCATGCCCTTCCCACATACATTGCTATAACTATCTCTTCCATCTGGCAATTTGAGTTCTATCATTTTAAAATGACCTGGTGATATAACAAGTGTGTTTTTTGTTTGTTTGTTTGTTTTTGTTTTTTTGTTTTATTTTATGAGCCACTCAAACAAATTTGTCAATGAAAAAGGGTTGTTGGAACCTCTGATCTACAGCAGGTTGGTCAGAAGCAGAGGTGTCAGAAACCAAACATTGTTCTCACTAAAATGGATGTAAACAGGAGACCAGAAGGCTGGTCAACCTTAACTGCTCTGAAAAGTCAGAGCTCATCACTCACTGTTTAGTTGAAACATTGTTAGCTAAAGCAGCCTCTACCTGTTTGTTTCATGTTAATTTCTGTTTTTGTTATTTCCTGCCTAAAGGCAAGGGGTGTGTCCCAAAGCCTTAATAAAAGGGAGAAAAAGGCCAGAGCAAGTGGCAGTCCTTTCCACTAGAGGAAGGCTCCAGCCTGGCCCCCCAATATCGCCAAATTAATGTTTTCTAGTCTCTCGTTTCGTTAGCTTGCAGCCTCCTTCAGAACTCGAACCCTGAACCAGGAACCCTGAACCATGCGGGTCGTGGAAAGGGGTTTCCACACAGAGGTGATAACCTGAACTCACTACAGGCATCTAAAGTGGTGATAGGAGAGGGGGTGGGACAGTCTTGTAGAAATGTGCCCTTAACTTGTAAGACTTGATGCTTTCTCCAGGTAGTTAGTGTCTACTCCCCCATCAAAAGGAAAAAAACAAAACAAAACAAAAAACACCCATTTTCAAAAGGAAATGCTCCTCATTTTGTCTAAAATAAAAGATAAACACTACAAAGATCTAACATGGTATATCCTTTAGCTACTGAAAAATTTAATGGCTATACAAAACCTCTCTCTACTTTTTTCACTATACTCTCTCCCCCACGAGGCTGACCTAAATGGATTAATCAATGGACTCTCATGTCCTATCCTTGGATAGTGTGCAGGCAAAGAGCAAACTCCATTAGGAGACTGGAGGGCAGGAAGCAAAGTGTGATTAGAAATTTACTTTTGTCTCCATTCTTTTGGGTGTGATCTACCTGGCTGCAGACTTTGAGGAAGGAATCCTTCTGAAAAGGAGGACCATCCCCACATGAGCCTCTTCTTTCCAGTTTCAGGAACCTCTGTTAACCTTTTGACCTTGGGGTGGCACTAGTGACAGTGTTGTGATTAGGTAGTTATTAATAATAGGAAAGGAGCAAACGGCATATCATCTGGGTAGCTTCACCAGGAAGCTGCTTTGCACACCCCAGGGAACCACCAGACTATTCCCTGTAAAAACTGGAGGAAGGAATCCAAAAAAAGGAAAATGTACCCACGCCCAGTAAAGTTGGGGAGACACAGGGAAGATACCTGTAGGACAGTCACACCTAGGGGAAAAGATCTTTAGCCAGAAAGCGCATGGCCACAGCAATCCTGGAAAAAATTTAGGACTACCTAATTCCCTAAACAAAAGGATTTTCTCTCTTGTTACACTTGGCTAGTGACTCTTGGTTCACAGGGCTCTATTGCTCCTGTTTTCTTACATTTGTACTTATAGGCATGTGGACCCCACACATAATGGACAGATGTATTAGAGAGGGAAACACACTAAATTGGCCTTGGTGAATTGGACTGTACTAAAATGGAACAGAAACTCTGGATACTGGCTTTGATTTTAACTCTACTGATGCCCAGCTACACTTATTTTATGGAAGGACAAAAGAAAGTGGACTATGGAGACTCAGTGATTTAATTCTATAAAAATAAAGCTTTCTACCGTATCTCTTCCTTCCAGGTGAGTCTCAGAAAATTATTTTTCTTGGCATTTCACAAGAAATCCAGCCCCTCATCTCCTACCAGGAGAGATGAGGACCTCACTTATCTAATAACAGTAGCTCCACTACAGCTCACCCCAAGTTTTTATATCATTCCATAAGTAGGCCCTATAGCTACTTCCAGTTCCAGGAATCCTGGCTTTCTTATACACTGTTCCTTCTACCTGGAATTCTCCCATAACTAATCACCCAGCTGGCTCCTCTTCAGGATGCAAGTCTCAGCTTCAATATAATTTCTTTAGGAAAAAAAAAAAAAGAAAGAAAGAAAGAAACAGCTTGTCCATACAATCTGAAAAAAGTCCTAAGTTTTACAGTATCTTTTAGTAGCTTTTCCTTTTTGTTCTTGGCCACAATATTGCAACTGTGTATACAAGTTATATTTGGATATTTATCACTCTACTCTAGGCTGCATGAAGGCAAGAGCTGTTTCAGCTTTATTAGCTGGAAAACAGAGTGTTTGGCACTGCAGGCACTTGTTAAATATTTATTGAGAGAAAGGATAAATTCAGTAAGTGCTCTTTCTGTTACAACTATTGAGTAGATAATATATATAAAACATGTATCTTATAGAGTTAGTATAGTATAGTGGTTAAAAGCACGGTGCCTGGAGTTTAACCCCCCTGAGTTTAAATCCTGATTCCACCCTATACTATTTTTGTTTTACTTTAACCAAATGATTCACTTTCTCTATGCCTCAGTTTTTCTTCCATTTGTTTAAAAGGGATGATAATAGAACTGACCTTCTACTCTTGCGAGACTTACATCAGTTAGCTTCTGAAAGTGCTTCGGTTTATGGGCCCAAAATTGGTAGGTGCTGTACATGCATTATTATTACTACTACTACTACTACTACTACTACTACTACTACTACTGCTAGAGGCTCGATGCACAAAATTCATGCATGGGGGAGGAGGGTAGAGGGCGTGTGTCCCTCAGCCGAGTCCCTGCACCCTCTCCAAACTAGGACCCCTTGAGGGATGTCTGACTGCCTGTTTACGCCCAATCTTGGTAGGATAAATCAATGTGGTAGGATTAGGCCTAAACGGGCAGTCAGACATCCCTCTCACAATCCAGGACTGCTGGCTCCAACTGCTTGCCTGCTTGCCTTCCTGATTACCTCTAACTGCTTCTGCCTGCCATCCTGATCATCCCCTAACCACTCCCCTGCCAGCCTGATTGTTGACTGACTGCTCCTTTGCCAGCCTGTTTGCCCCTAACTGCCCTCCTCTGCAAGCCTGGTCACCTCTAACTGCCCTCCAACGCAGGCTTGATCTCCCCCAACTGCCCTCCCTTGTAGGTCTGGTCTCTCCCAACTGCCTTCCTCTCTGGCCATCTTGTGTCCAGATGGGGGCAAGATCTTTGACCACATGGGGGAAGCCATCTTGTGTGTTGGAGTGATGGTCAATCTGTATATTATTCTTTTTTTAGATAGAATAGAGGCCTGGTGCATGGGTGGAAGCCAGCTGGTTTGCCCTGAAAAGTGTCCCGGATCAGGCTGCTTCCTTGGGGCATGGGGTGGCCAGGGTGAGGGGCCTGTGGTGGTTTGCAGGCTGGCCACACCCCCAGCAACCGAAGCTAAGGCCCTGGTATCTGGAATTTATTTATCTTCTATAATTGAAAATTTGTAGCATGAAGTGGAGCCAAGTACCCTGCTTGCTCTGTGTCAGCAGCCATTTCTGTTGAGATTTATTCATCTTCTATAATTAAAACTTTGTAGCCTTGAGTAGAGACCTGGGTCCATGAGGGTGTGTGGAAAGCTTGGCTTCCTCCATTGCCAGGACAACCCAAGCCTCTCTCCTGGTCACTCCCTGGCATCAGCCATCTTGGTTGGGGTTAATTTGCATACTCACTCCTAATTGGGTGGTGGGCATGGATTGTGGGTATAGCAGAGCGATGGTTCATTTGCATATTACTCTTTTATTATTATATAGGATTATTATTATTATTACTAGAGGCCAGATGCATGAAATTCATGTGTGTGGGGGAGGGGGGTCTCTAAGCCTGGTCTGCACATTCCCACAATCTGGGACCCCTCAGGGGATATGTGAATGTAAGCTTAGGCTAGTGGAACGTCCCTGTCACAATCCAGAACCCCTTGCTCCTAATCACATGCTTGCTGGCTTCTCACCATCCACCTGCTCCTTAGCAGTGCCACAGAGGTGAAAGAGGCTCCCGCCACTACCTTTGCACTTGCCAGCTGTGAGCCTAGATTCTGACTCAGCTGTACTTCAGCATACTGAACACCATGGGACAGCTCCAGCATTGAGCATCTTCCCCCTGGTGGTCAGTACATGTCATAGCGACCAGTTGTTCTATTTGTTCCACCATAATGGTCACTGGGCTTTTATACATATAAACTAGAGGCCCAATGTTTTAAATTTGTGTAAGGAGCTTGGTCCCCGCTGTGCAGCAGCCACCTCTGTATCTACCCCTGATCCCACAGCTTTGTCTGGAAGATCATCTGGAAGGATGTCTGGTCTAATTAGCATATTATGCTTTTATTATTATAGATAATTATTCTTTATATTTTATTATGTAAAAATACATAAACCAAATGAAGTACAATAAAAATATAATTATATTAAAAGAATTATTGATTGAGTGAGAGAAGAAAAGTACAGATAAAAATAAATTCAACATCACTAAAGAAGTGTTTGTATAGTAATACATAAAAATGAAGATATAAAGAGCGCTTGAAGTACTCAAATTTATTAAGAAAATCTTAATGATTAATTTTATGGGCATATAA
Organism: Lasiurus borealis; assembly: GCA_004026805.1. Lineage (NCBI taxonomy): Eukaryota > Metazoa > Chordata > Mammalia > Chiroptera > Vespertilionidae > Lasiurus > Lasiurus borealis. The sequence continues at coordinate 97,412 of PVJN01002784.1, read as the reverse complement.
AAAGTAACAGGGCATCACAAGTCAGGAAAGACAGTATTTATGATGTAAAACTCTAACTATGAAATTACTAGCACTATAATCAATAAGAATTTTAAATATTTCATAAAACTAATTTTACAAGTTTATTCTTTTTATTTGTTTCTTATATATTAATAACTGCAGAAAGTAACTATAAATTATAATATACATATATAAATATGGTTACCTATAACCATATTTATATATGTATATTATATGATTACATAGGTTTAAAATGTTTTCAGAATGAACAATATAGGTCCAGAGACATGTAAGCATGGAACAGATTGACAGATGAGAGAGAAGGAAGGAGGTGGGTAAGAGCTGGGAAGAGGTTAACCAAATAATGTATATGCACATATGTATAGCCCATGGACACAAACATAGTAAGGTAAAGGCCTGTGGTGAGACAGGAACAGGCTGGAGGGGGTAAACAGGGGAAAATGAGGGACACCATTAACACCCTCAACAATAAAAATAAATTTAAAAGTAATGTTTTCTGAATTTCATCCCCATATAATATTATAGTGATAATTCATTAAAAATAATATCTCAACTACATCTTTTCCGACCTAATGGCAGACCAGTTTCTCCCTGTATGAGTCTGGGTCCCCAGAATCTCACTGGAAACTGGAGTTCAGAGAGTCGGGAACTTGTAACTCCCTCTCAATTGAAAAAAATCAGCACACTCCAGCCTGATTCGCATGCGTCTCCATACCTCTGCCTTTCTGAGCCTCTGCATGTCCTACCAAGTCTACATGCACTTTTTTCTTTCTTCCTAGTTGTAGAACTTCCACTCTGCCAGCTTCCCAATGGTTCTGGAGTAGTTGTTTTGTCTATTAGTTGTAGTTTTTGTGAGGTTGTGAGAGGCAGCACGTATAGGTGTATACCTTATGCCGCCATCTTGATTCTTCTTATTTACGCCATTTTATACTTTTGAATCATTCTCCCTTTCACCTCTGTGACCACTCCCAACCTTAAATCTCATTTCATCAAATACACCACCTACCCCTCATCCTTACAGTCATCTACCATATCTCTCACACCTCTAACACCATCATTTTTAAAGATTATGTTTTCTGATTTACTCAAAATTTTCTCTCATGCTTCTCTGGTTCTGGAATTCAGTCTCCTCAAATGATCTTTTTTTCCCCACACACTTTTAGTCCTACTTTCCTATAGTCATGCACTTTTCACACATCCATTCAACAAAGATTATTGTTAAACTTGTCTGAATCCATAAGATAATATTAGAGGCACTAAGGATTCAGTATGTGGGAAAGGAGGAACAAATACAATATCTGCCCTAATGTACCTAGAGTTCTAGTGGGAGAAAGGATAAAACAATATAAAATCAGATAAAACTAGACTTTATCTTTAATTAGAATTGCAATTCAGAAATTCCAATCTTCAAAACTCATTATCTCTGAGTACCCATTGCAATGACTTTTCCACTTTGCAGAGACCTACCATTCATTGATAAAATCAGTTGTTTTAGTATTCCCTACTCACCTTTTTACAATGCATAAATTCCATGGTTCCTCATCATATTACTTTATTGCACACAATGTCATTTTCTTTGGCCACACAACCCTGGTAAAAACATAACACTATTTCTACTGATATCTATGCAATTGAACATGGGGAAGAAAAACAATAACTATGCTGAGTGTGCTTCATTTATATTGATGCTCTCTCTCAAATGTTTTTTTTTTCTTAGTTTTGACTGGCAACTTTATTTTTCTAGTTAATGCCCTCTGCCATTCCCCACCAGTTATCAAACTGTCTTGCTTATGATCCTTTTAAAATAGTTTTAAAAAATTCTGTATCTCCATTATTTTCTCAGATGAAATTTAAAATCTTTATTATAATAGTTGCAAATAACATTATTTCTGATAATAAGTATGTGTAATGTCTGAAACAAAACATGGTTTATGTACACATATTATTTTGTGACCACTGAGCTTTAAGTATTATTGTTTTCTGCTATATTGAATTAATATAATTATTACTAATTTACAATTAATTAAAATAGATATATTCTAAATTGTGATTAATAATTATCAAGTTATAGCCATGTATGTTTACTGAAGTCTTAACAATACAATCACATAATGATATATCACCAAATGCAATAATTATCTAACAATTATTAAATTGACTAGAGTCTTGCTTTTGAATAAAGCCAATAATTTGAAAACTATTTGATTTTCAAAAAGGCTATTGTACTTAGGTGATAAAGTAATATTTTCTTGACCCAAATAATATCTTACATTTAACTTTCTGTTTTGAATCAGAGATATATTCTCTCAGGGACAATGCACTGGAAGGGGTGGGAGGTCTGTGCTAGACAAGGAAAGAAGAGGTGAGAAGGAAGAGCACATACAGTACCTCCACCTTCAAGCAGGCAAATCTTAGGGAAGGAGACCAATCAAGAAGAGGGTTTTGAAAGTGACTTTTTTCAAAATGATCAGTAACCACACAGCCACTGGAAAGATTACACGTCCCTCAGTTCACAGACCCTGTCCTGGGTCACTATATTCATTTCTTCCTTCTTTTTCAAATGCCCAATACTTCTTTGCTCATCTTCTCAGTTGATTACTTGCTTCCTACTTACTGACAAAATAAAATAAGCAAACAACACAAAACGTTCCACAAACCCCACAACCACATATTTACACCTATGAGCATGAACGTACATTCCCATGTATCTGCATTTCACTCTGTCCTAGAATAATTCTGGGCTCTTCCCTGTTAGAAATCATCCTCTCCCTTTGTGAACCAGATTCCTTCAAGGAATTTTTTATCTCATCAATATTGTCTTTCTCTTTTCTCACATCATCACTTTTTCTCCTTTCATTTTGTTACTTGTAGCAGCTTTCAAACATGCTTAGAAAATTCCTTTTATCCCATCTCTCCCTCAAGCTACTGCTGTATTTTCTATTTTGCTTATACAGGTTGAAAGAGTTTTCTGTACTCACAAACAACAATCCCTTTTGGTTCCTTCTTTCTAAACTCATTCTATTGCACTCCAGTCTTCATCACTCCACTGAAACTACTGTTGTTAGTTATCGGAGATGTTCACCTTCATCTCTCATTACTAGCAACATGGGACACAGGTGATTACTCTCTCATGCTGGAAACACTTTCCTGCATCCCTTCCAGGATGTCACCCCTGGTTAGGAGAGTTCAGGATTTGCATCTCCTACAGTCCCCACTGTTAGAATACTGGTGTTTCCCAGGGTGGAAGGGGCCATAACAAACAAAACAAAACAAAAAACACACTTGATGACAACAGGTAGAGTTTGAAAAGGCAACACTGACATCTAGAATTTTTCTTCTTATAATTTCTCACTAATCTGTCTCATGTATGATTATGCCAGATGAAATATATGTTGAAAGGTTAAAAAGAAGACAAGATGAATAAAAAGTTAACAGTTGGCATTCTATCATTCCTTTATGTGAAGGTAACTAGGAAAGAGTAATATCAATTACCAAATATCAAAAATTTCATTAAAAACTGTTGGAAAACCTCCATTTCATCAGAATACAAAATACTTTAACCTATTTTGACTATTAAAGATGATTTAACACTTCATTCATCTCAATCTCATTTCAGGAAAGGCTAAATAATAATAATATCCAAAAGACTACAGTAATCATAAAGTTGTAAAATGTAAGACATTATTGGTAATAAAGTATTTTGAGACTTATCATATGAGATATTTATTCCATTTCATTTATTTTCCCCTGTATTTGTCCTTTAAGAAATCCTTCAATATCACATATTAGTTTCCAATGTGAATGAGCACATCTAAAAGAGAAATGTTTAAATTCTAACATACTGTGAGATTAATAAACCATGGAAATCTGACATTACTACAGATGCAGAGCATTAATTGCCTTTAGATGCAGATTTAACCTCTATGTGCCATAAAAGTTTTACTTAAGATTTTTCAAAGAGCAAGACAAAATTATTTCTATACTCAGTATACATATTAATAGTTATAAGATTAATAGTTCTACAAAGCATATATTTTAAATATTCAAATACAGCAGGTCCTCAATTACAGTAATTTTGTTCAATGTTGTTTCATTATAATGTTGATGAGATGTCAAGAGAATTTAACTCTTGTTTATATCACTTAGCCTGGGTCAAATTTGCTTTCATTTAATGTCCTTCCAATTAAAGTTGCAGAACCTATTGAGATCATTAAGTAAGGAGATATTTTATATTAACTTATGTTGGACAGGCCCAACAATCAGTAATGAAAGTATCATCACTGTCCTCATTAAATCTCCAGTCAGCATCCTGCTGTAATTCAGGCTAAAACTAGAGCTAAAAAGTGAGAAAATCGGGAATAAGTACACTCATCATGAAACCAGGAAGAAGACAAAACAAATATTAATTTCTAAAATTGTTCTGAATCAAAGTTTTACTCTTTCAAGTTAAAGCCAGAGCTTCGATTGAGGCAAATCAAGATACACATAGTTAAGATAATTTTTCAAAACAATGCTTGTAGATGTAATTAGGGGAAAAGATGATTCAAGTCCATATTTTACTCAGTAGAGTTCTCTTATGTCTGAGTTATAATTAGTGAAAGACTTGCCAAATTTCAGGCGTGTCTTTATGAAAAAATATATGTAATAATATATTATTCTTTTTATTATTTGATGTTTATTTTTCTACCCAGCAGCTATAGAGACCTACATTCTTGGAATATTATTATTATAATAGAAGAATCTCTGCCCTTTGTATACCTAAATTTTCCAGAAAGACAATGTGGAGTAAAGGTTGTCCTTTTGTTTAGATGTTAGCAAGCTGCATGTTGTTATAAAAGTGTACCTCTATTAGAGCTTTTTCACACAGTACAAAAATGTACCACCCATACATTCATACACATAAATATGTGCAAGTATGCAATGGTAAAAATGTATAACTATCAAACTCTTCTATTACTGAGACTCCTAAGAGTAATTAATTCTTTGAATTTATTAAATACACATACACACGCTTATGCACATACATATATAGAAGGGTGGGCAAAAGGAGGTTTACTGTTGTAATACAAATAAATAATACAATAATGAATAAATAACAACACAATAGTAAATGCTGTTTCATGTTCTTACAAATGTAAACTTACTTTTTGCCAACCCTGTATGTACATATACATATGTAACAAAAAAATAAAAAATGCAAGATTTCTTCAAAAAGCAATACATTAAATCAATATATGCTAATAACATTTTAATAAGATTGTTTAGTAAACATCAAAGAAATCATATACTTCAAAATTAGTTGTGATATTTGACAGAAGACACTGAATGGCTAAGATTAAGTTATTTCTAAAGTCAAAGAGCATGAATATTTAATTTTGTTAAAATCAGCTCTATATTTTTAAAATATGAGAACACTAATTATAATAAGACTAAATGACTCAGCTACTAGTAAAAGAAGAGCAAAATTGTCTCCAATACATCTTAAACTGTAGTGAAACTAATTAAGGAGAAAAACATTCAAGAAATAATTGACAACAATATCTAATCACCATCCCATAGATGTCTCACCAATATACTACAGCTCAGAATAAATAATTTTCAGTAGGAGAATGTAAGAAAACATTTAGCATACGCTCCCTTCTTGAGGGAGGGCAAGTACAAATCAAATGTTGCAGAGGAAGTTTAGAGATTTCCTGTGCAGAGAAAAAACCTAAATGATTCTCTAAATGTAAGGAAAAAGGAGCAAAAATTAGCAAAATAACATAGTAATTAAATCTAGGATCAAAATAAAAAGTATGTAAGATCTAACTAAGAAAAAAATCCAGAAATAGGACAACTTAAACTTAATAAAGAAGATTGTTAAGTAACTTTTATAAGGTATAGATCCATAAGATATAGATAAGATGATAGATAATAGATGTTGCTGGATGGATAGGTAGATAGATAATAGATAGTTTGACCATATCTTGTTCCTCCTTAATAGGTTGCTCAGTACAAGCATTTTTGAGAGAGAATTTTAGTGTTCTGAACTATAATTTCTGTAAATCCTAAATATTATTTTGCATCCATTATTTTTCTAGTCACCTAATCCAAATTAGATAATTTTAATAATAAAAGTGTAACATGCTAATTAGACTGGACAGCCTCCTACAGGAAGCCGCAGCAGTGGGGGCATAGACAGCCGCAGAGGTGGTGAGGGATGAGCTCCTTGCACAAATTTCGTGCATCAGGCCTCTAGTAATGAATATATTAAAAACAATACAAAACTAAATTTACACATTAATTAACATTAAGCTCCAATTTATTTCTATATAGACATTAAATTATCTGTCAACTATCTCATTCTTTATTTTTTAGAGTTCATTTTATATTTATGTAAAGAAGTTACCTTACATCTATGTAAAATAAAAGTTGCTATCTTGTTTTTCTCATTGGGTTGTCAAACATTTGATTTAGAAAAGAAAATCCTCCTTTAAAAGCAGGCTTTCAATGAAAAAATAAAGCTGGCACAACTAAAGATAATCCTAACTAACTGAAAATTAGCCTTTACATTAGTTCCTGGCTTCCACTGGTAGAAGCCCTGGCCAGATGGGGAAACAAGTCAGATCTTGATAAGGAAAAGTTGGTAATGGATATACCTAAAAATCAGACTTTTATATTTTTCTCTTTTCTATTTTTGGGAAAGAGAAATATGTAGCATTTTTCATGCAGAAAAATAATTAATTAAAATATTAGAGATTAACAATCACAATTTGAAATTAGGTAGATGGACATTTAAAAATAATATTTGGACAATGTAAAATCCTCTATCATTCTTGCTTATTTCCTATTTTTCTTCATTTTTGTCTATTCTTTATTTTCTTTTCCATTTTAAGGGACAAAGCAAAAGGTAATGAATAAAGGTACAATTTACAATACGTCTTTTTTTTTAAGTTTCTTCTGAGCCATTATGCTTTCATTTCTGTGGGATACAGGAAAGAGATAATTGCTATTATATTAGCAAATAGTAATATTTTTTAGTGTAAAGAACAAAACTTGTGTGTTGTCTCATGCTCTGATTTTGTTTCTATGTACAATTCCACATTCCTTTATGCTTCATTTAATTCTTCAATTTTTTCTTGTTAAATGCCAAAATTGTGCATAAAGTATAGGCAGTAAAATCATGAAATAACTATTTAAAGATTTCATTTCAGTGACAAGAGAATTGAAAGAGTGTGTCAACCAAAGGTACTCACCTACCTATGTGTTGATATACAAACTACAAAAGAATAGCTAGTATCCAAGACAAGAGGCAACTTAAGTGGAATATATAGTACAGAATATAAAGGGAAGTTAGCAATGTTTGTCATTTTTCAAAGTTCATATTTAAATACTTAGAAAATATTCAGTATTTAAATTGACATGAGCTTAAAAAACTGTGATCTGAAATATAAGCCAAGAACAATTGTGGTTAATAAAGCTCTAAAATAACAGATAAGAAAATATTAGTTTTTATTTACTCAGGCTCCCCATTGGAATTGTATTTATGATATAAAAATGTTTTCTAAATTCTCCTTTTGCTAACCATAAAATAAATAGAATACTTTGATAATGTTTTCTTTTTTGTTGTTAATCCTCACCTGAGGATTTTTTTTTCCATTGCTTTTCAGAGTGGGAAAAAGGGAGGGAGAAAAGAGGAGAGGGAGAGCAAGAGCTAGAGAGAGGGAGAGTGAGAGCGAGAGAGAGAGGCAAAGATCCATTTGAGAGAAACAGATCAATTGGTTGCCTCTCATATATGCCCTGACTGGGTAGGGATAGCAAAGCACAAACCAGGTACCTACCTATAACAGGGAATTAAACCTACAAGCATACGTGTATAGGCACTAAACAACACTGACCGGGGTATTCATGTTTTCTGATGATAGCTGACTTACCTAAGATTGATGCTATGTTTTTAAGAATAATCTCTTTTTATGCATACAGGAAACCCACAGACTCAAAAGAACACCATAAAGTTTAGTACTTGGTTCTGTGTACTCATACTTTAATTCAATACTTAATAAGTAACTACATACGATAGGTCTGAACAAGGAACAGAAGGTGAAACTTGAATAAAACAGACCCTGTTCCCAAAGAGACATGGCAATATAATTACAAGACAATTAGTAGTATTCTAGAGCTAAGATCAGTGCTGTGGAAGCAATCCTACCCAGGAGGTGAAGAAAGGCTGAGGAACACTAGAGCTCTCAATGAAAAAAAAAAAAAATGTGAGGGTGTAGCCCTGTGTGAAACACTCTGTCACCATGTTAGATAACTGAAGCTCAAATAAGTTAGTTAATATGAGGATTTTAATTTACATCAGCATGCTGTAATATGAAAACAGCATCTATCCTTGAAGTATTATTATAACAATTTAAAAAGTGCCTTTCATCAAGCGTGATGCAAAATTACACTCAGCTAACATTAGTTACTATTATTGTATCTTAATTTAACATTATATTCAATACCGGATGACTGTTGTATAGTTTAAATCACACTATGGAATGAATCTTGCATTTTTGTCCTTTTCTACTTCTATTTAAGAGTTATACATCTATCTCTATATCTGTCAGTTATAGGCATATATATATATTTTTTTTAATCTTTTAAATCTATATACATATAAACTACCTCAAATAACTATTGAGCACATTCATTAACAGTTAAGTCAAGAATTTTCTCAGCAAAGGATTGAAGTAAATGAGAGAGATAATGTTAATAGCGGTAAAGAGATACTTTGATATAAATTTTGTAACAGATTAAAAATAGAAATTTTAAAAGTTAAGTGTACATGAAGGGACAGGTACAAATTAAACGAAGTTTGTTTCAGATTCCAACATAGTGGCCAGCAGAACCTGAGTGAGGGTGAGAGTGCCAGTGAGAGTGAGGTAGAGAGAGAGAGAGAGAGAGTGAGAGAGAGAGAGAGAGAGAGAGAGAGAGAGAGAGAGAGAGAGAGTGTGTGTGTGTGTGTGTGTGTGTGTGTGTGTGTGTGTGGTCACATGCTAGAGTCTCAGGGTGGGTGGTTCTGGTTTTCCTGGCCCAGGAGCCTCTGCCACCAGAACCATTCCCAGCTGCATTTTTGGCTTGAAGACCCTACCATCCTGAAAGGTTTATAGGGTTCTCATAGGAAGGAGGCTGCAGGGTGCAGCAGCGGTTAGGTGCCAGCCTTGCCACCACTGGGACTAGCTGCAGCCAGGCTGAACCTAGGTGTACCCTTTCCCCAGCCCTGTGTGCCAGCCGAGGACCACCTGGACCCATGTGCCCGCCATGGACACCGGTTGGACACTGCGTGCCCACCACTGACTGAGCAGGACTATTGGCCCCGCTGTGGACTCACTCAGTACCACTGCTACCGTGCTGCCATCACCACCCCCAGCTGCTCTACTCCACCTCCATGGCTCAGCTGCAGGAACTCTCCTAAAGTTCAGGGAGGTGGATATAGTCTTGCCTGCCCTCGACCTAGTAGAACAGAGCACCTGCAGGAACTGAAGAGGCTGCAGATCTGCAGGAACTTGTGCTGTTGAGCAGAAAGACGACTGGACAGAAGGACCAAGAAAGAGAATTAGTCTTCTTCTCCCCTGAAAAACAGCTGCTTCTGACCCCACTTGAAATGACCTGAGGAAAGAGGGACAACCCAGGGCAGAAGTCTTTGCCCCAGCAGGTGGCAGCCAGGAGGCGCCAGCAAACCAGGTAGGGCTGAGGGATTGGAAGAAGTGAACAGCTCCCCAACCACACAAGCTACTGGCACCTCTCCCAGCACTAGTTCAGTGAAATCAACCTTGCCAAGACCAGAGTACCCTTGAAGAACCCAGCTCCATGGGGTAAGGGGGCAGAGCTCAGAACAGACACTCAAAGCTCTGGGCCAAGGAGATCTCGTCTAGTGGCTACTAAGGGCTTTAACCTATGAGACCTCAATCAGGTTGATCAGGGCCAGGAAGGGGCATGACCCACAGAGAAGTCTGCCAGGAGGCACATGAAGGGACCAAGTTCAACAACATCAGAACAAAATCCAGTGAACTCCACAAACATCGGACCCAAAGATCTTTTGAGTGTGTAAGTATGTGTGGTTTTGTTTCTGTGTGTGGCAGTGGCTTTGTTTTTTGTCGTCTATTTTATTCCCCCACCCCTTTTTACTTTCTTCTCTTTTATCTGCATACCTCTAATTTATCTTTTTCCTTTGGTTCTATTCTCTTTTTGTCTCTTTTAATGGTTATTATTTTTTTTTCTTTTTCTCTTTTTTTCACTTTTATTTTTCCATTTAACTTTACCTACCTATATCTTAAAATGGCCATTGTTTCTAAGTTTTAAATTAATTATTTCATTTATTTTCTTTTTTTTTTCTTTTCATTCCTATACTAGTTATTTAGCTTCATTCTTGTTCCCATATTACCATTTTTTCTCCTTCTTTCTCCCTTTGATCTTCTGTCCTTTAATGTTATTTTTATTTTTGCTTTGTATTACTTTCTCTTCTTTTTCCTTCTTAATCTTTTCTGTTGATGCCTTGTGTAGCTTGATATTCATTGGATTTTTGATTCAGTCATATTATGTCTTGTTCTTTTCTGTCAGCACCTGTATAACAGCTGGCATGATAAGGTTGGGGCTGAGCCTCATTGTCAGTAAGTTGGAGTGCAGATCACTCCCACAAAGTAGATATAAATAGTCAAGTTCCAATGATAACAGGGGAGTCCGAATAACACATATAAGGGACAATCCTAGAGCATCCAGCTCAGGAAATTAAAGATACTACACCACTCAACCCCTCAAGATACTTTCTATATCAGGCCATCCCACAAGGCTGGGAGAAAACATAACAGTTCTATCTAATACATAAAAACAAAAACAGTTCTAGCTAAATGGGGAGACAAAGAAACAATGCTCAAAAGAAAGAAAAAGAGGAGTCTCCTGAAAAAGAACTAAATGAAATGGAAGTAAGTGACCTAACAGACATAGAGTTCAAATCAATGGTTATAAAGATACTTAAGAAACTTAATGAAAATTAGCATGAAAAAGGAAATGGAAACCATGCACAAGAACTAGATAATAATGGATAATTATATATCAGAAATCAAGAACACTAGAAGGAGTTAAAAGTAGAATGGATGAAGAAGAGGGAAGAATCAGTAAATTGGAAGGCAAGATATACATATATACCCAATTAGGACAGTGAATAGAAAAATAATTAAAAAGAAAGAGGACAGCTTAAGGGAGAACTGGAACAATATGAAATGTAAGAACATACACATCATAGGAAAAAGTGAAGAAATATGACAAATAATAAAAAATGTTCAAAGTTACTAATAATCAGAGAAATGCAAATAAAAACTACAATGAGATGTCACATTATACCTGTCAGAATGGCTATCATCAAAAAAGTCAACACAAAACAAGTGCTGGCCAGGATGTGGGATAACTACTTCACTGTTGGTGGGAATGCAAGTTGGTGCAGTAACTATGGAGAACATTATGATGTGTCTTCAAAAAAAATAAAAATCAAACTGCACTTTAACCCAGGGATCCTACTTCTTGGAATACATCTTAAAACCCTGAAACATCAATCAGAAAGAATATATGTACCCCTAGGTTCATAGCAGCTTTATTTACAATAGCTAAGATTTGGAAACAGCCCAGGAGCGCATCAGTGAATGAATGGATAAAAAAAAATGTGTGCCATATACACAATGGAATACTTTGCAGCTATGAAAAAGAGAGCTCTTACCCTTTGGGCCAGCATGAGACTATTACTTGGAGACTATTATTCTAAGTGAAATAAAAAATAATCTGAGATAGACAAATATCACATGATCTAACATATTTGTGTAATCTAATGAACAAAATGAATTGATCAATAAAATAAAACTCGAAGCATGGTGGCATGGAACAGATGACATACCTTCATATGGGGCAGGGGGAGAGATAAAACAAAGAACTTATATGCTTGTATGCATAGCCCATGGACACAGACAATAGGATTTTGAAGACCTGGTGCAGTGGGCAGGGGTTGGAAGAGTGGGGTATAGGGGGTGGGAATGGGAGACATCTGCAACTATAAAATAAAAAAGAAAACTTTAAAACTAGAAAGCTCTCTTCACAATCACATGATATATAGCAGAATGCCATAGCTAAGATATAAAATTTAATTCATAGAAAACTAGAGACATTAAATAATGATATCAAAACTAATACCGAAACTTTCAAAAAACATTTTTCACATTTTTTTCTAGTCATTCACACAGAGATCCATGGCTTTTACAAGAATGTATCAGATTTTGGGAGGCTTCCTTCAAATAAGCAAACATTTGCATTAAGAGAAATAAGTATCATTTAAATATAATTCTAAGACCAAAAAGAGTTTCATTGTAAAACAGAAAAATTAAATTATTATTTAATTATAACATATTTTTCTGTATTTGTTTTTTGTCAATTTTAGAGAGAAAAAAAGAGGCAGAGCACAAGAAAAAGAAATACTGATTTGTTTTTTCACCTATTTATGCATTCATTGGTTGACTCTTACATATGGCCTGACTGGGAATCCAAGCAGCTTCGAACTTGCCATACTGAGACAATGCTCTAATAAATTAAACTGCCAGCCAGGGCTAATATTGACACATATTTAGATAAGAATTGATACAATTCAGAAAACATATTTGTGGAAATCTTGAAATATATAATGTTCCCCCTTATATCCAAAGATGTAGGATAAAAACAAACAAAACAAACAAAAAAAAAAAAACAGGGGAGAAAAAGAATGAACACTGACACTTTCACAACAATAATCTCACATTTAACAGGCATTTAAGTACATGCTCTGTAATGTTTGAGCACAAACATTATAATTACTCAATTTCAGGTGAGTAATTCTTTAAAATGTATTAGGCCTCATACTAATATTTGAGAGTATTCATAAAACAATGGAAGATGATTAATTGTATAAAGTAATAAAATCCTAAACAAAGAAAGCTATACCTTCTAATTTAAAAAGTTATACTCCAGAAAATATTTTTGATGAGAATTGATATTTTCCCTTTTATTCTATGAAATTATAGTACATACTAGAGTCGCAGTGCACAAAATCTGTGCACAGGTTGGTCCCTAGGCCTGGCCAGTGACCAGGGCCGATCAGGACCTTCCAGCTGCGGCAGGAGCCTTCCTTCCCTTCCTTCATTCCACGCTGCCCCCTGGCATCAGTGCACATCATAGCGAGCAACCAAACTCTTGGTAGGTCAAACTCCCGAGGGGACACTTCACATATTAGTCTTTTTTATATATAGATTGTTCAAGAGTAAAATTCAAATAATTTTAGAGTATTTATTCAGGTCCTCTATGTGCAAAGTGCTGTGGTATTTTGAGGATATAAACTTTATAAACTAAAATTATTCATCTTCAGCTTTTAAAATATCATATTTAGTTATATACTTTTATATGTTGTGAAATATTCTGCTTAACATATATTGTAGATGCTTATGCTTGAGATAGTTCACACAAACTTAAAATTATTTTTCTAATATATATATGTCATTCTTTTATTAGCTACTGGTCAACTGAAAGTTGACAAATTTGAAAAATTTAAATTGATTTTGATAAAGTTATTTAAATTGAGATTTTAAAAAAATTAAATTTGGATAAACAAGTGAGGTACTGTTTTCTAAGTATTCATATATAAAAATATAAGTGGAGGCTACCCACATCTCATTTGAAAGGGTCAAAAATATATTTAAAAAAAAGGAATTTTTAATTTTTTAACCTCCATTTGCTTGGCTATTTAAAAAAAAAAAACGATTTGCATTGTCTTCTCAAACAGTACATTGTAGCTTAGAAATATATGCCAAGTAAGTATGTACCTTATATTTCTGATATATTTGCATGTCTCACAGTAATATTTAGAGCAATATCTTCCATTACTATTTCCCCATTATGAACATAAAAACTAGTAACTCAACTGTCATAGAAAGCATTAAAAAGTGACTAAAGAGCAACCTGGTTGTTATAAACAGTCTAAAGCAAAAATAAAATAAAGTTAAATCAAAAAACACAATCAACTAAAATATAATCCTATAAATTTAACAATGTCTATGATGCCTGGATTAACACAGTTTCATTTTATATCAACAGACATTAATATCATTATTACCAGTATCAAAGATTTTTATGTTGTTTTAAATTAAAGACCAGAAATTTAAGTAGATAATAACTAGCTATTTAGCCAATAAACTATTATTATGAAATCTTTTATCTTTTCCAAGTGAAATTTATATGAATATCAAATGCACTATCATAAAAAATAAAATGATTTTAAAATGGACTTTTAATGAAGGTCAGAAGTACAAAGGAATAAATTTCTCCCCAATATTTAACATTTTTCCTTTTGTGCTAATCTCTCTAAAGAAAAAATATTCTATTTACTAAAATGTTAAAAATAAAAACACTTCAGCTGAAACCGGTTTTCCTCAGTGGATAGAGCATCGGCCTGGAGACTGAGAGGTCCCAGGTTCAATTCTGGTCAAGGGCATGTACCTTGGTTACGGGCACATCTCCAGTGTGGGCCGTGCAGGAGGCAGCTGATTGATGTCTCTCTCTCATAGATGTTTCTAGCTCTCTGTCCCTCTCCATTCCTCTCTGTAAAAAATCAATAACATATATATAAAAAAATAAATAAAAGCCCAGACCAGTTTGGCTCAGTGGATAGAGCGTCGGCCTACAGACTGAAAGGTCCCGGGTTCGATTCCGGTCGGGGGCATGTACCTTGCTTGAGGGCACATCTCCATTGTGGGGTGTGCAGGAGGCGGCTAATCGATGTCTCTCTCTCATCAATGTTTCTAACTTTCTATCCCTCTCCCTTCCTCTCTGTGAAAAATCAATAAAATATATTTTTTAAAAAATAATAAAATAAAAATAAAAACACTTCATAAAGTTGCACACTCTACTTGTTTGCTCCATATAGTCTTTTGTTTTCAAAATGAACATATAATTAACATATAACATTAGTTTCACGTGTACTACATAATGATTTGGTATTTGTTAATTTTGAAATGATCACCACAATAAGTCTAGTTAACAGCCATCATCAAAAATATTTCTTCTATGTTTGCCATATTAAACCACAGATATTTAATTACGGGTGTTTGCTTTTAGGAAGAATTTGACATTATTTTCCCTTGTTTACCAAATATTGTCACTTTATATATTTTACTTATGGATTCATAAATCTCTGAAACAATGCAGGGATGCTATTAATTTCCTATGATCATTCTGATTTTAGAAATTATTTAACACATCCTCTCTAAAATATGTCTTCACAGTTTATGATTAAAAAAAAAAAGGTATTTATTACCCTGGCTTGTGTTTCTCAGTGGTTAGAGGTTTGACCTGAACAACAAAGGATAACGGGGGGGTCAATTTCCATTCAAGGGTATGTACTTAGGTGACAAGCACAGGAGGGAACCAGTTAAGTTGTGTCTCTCACATCAGCGTTCCTCTGTCTCTCTCTCTCTCCCCCTCCTTCTGTCCCTTTCACTGTCTCATTAAAGCAATGGAAAAATATCGTCAGGTGAGGATTAACAGCAAACATACATAAACACAAAAAGTCACATGTATTTTATTTATTTAGTTAGTTTTCTTGCTTATTTGGTTTCTTGACTGCTTACTTTTCATGTGCATTTATCTATACACTAACACAATTTACAGGTGACATCAACATTAATGGAAAAAAGATATAGAGCAAATACACAGACTTTCTTTTACTCTAATTTGCTTTTTCCTTGTTATACAGTTCATACACACATGCTCATTTTATAACATGATGGGATCATTCAAACACAGGCCAAGTACCAGGGGCTATAAAGTAATATGGGAGCAGCAATTCAGAATTAATCTACTGCATGATGAATTCATAGAGATGTTCTCTAGTATGAAAACAGGGAAGGATTAATGTGGCCTTTAAACACCAAGGTCTTTATTGATCACAAACTGAAAATGGGACCAAATGGGACTGCAACAGAAGAAATCATCAACAGGAAAGGAATGTTACATGCAGCAATTTTAAATTTTTCTTCTTTTAGTTTGTGCTTTGTGAAATAGCAATTAAAACATCTAAATGTTCTTACAAATGGCTGATTTGGCCCCTCCATGTAAAATAAACCTGTCCTTACTGCTTTCTGAATTAACCTCAGTGGAGGTACAGCTGATGGCTTGGTTGCAAATAGTCCAAATATTCCTTTTAGAAAATGCCCTAAAACATCAGAGTATAAAGGAACATGACAAGCTATATTTTTATTAACTTCTTTTTTTTTTTTTTTTGCTTATAGCCATCATTAAGATCTGACAAAAAATCTTCTTCTGCCGGACTTATGACATTATTTTAACCTCATTTGTTAGAAAAAGGATTGGAACAATTTTAGCATGTTCAGCACTGGTTATCAAGACAGGTAAATATACAAGGTGAAAAATTACAGGCAAAGCTGTTGTCTAATTTACATGTATTAACAGGAATCTAGAAATAAGTCTAATACCAAGAAATAGACCTGCAGAAAAAATAATGAGGAGTTTAATTCAAGCACTTTTAACCAGATGTCCCAACTTTAATCACACATGCACAGATTTTGCTAAGCAAATACATTTAAATATGTGATAAATGGGAGAAATTTGAGCAGTAGGGGAGGGAGGCAACATTTTATATTTAGAGATGTAAAATAAGGTTCGGCGTTGATCTTGAGTAGGAACAAGTTGACATTTACTAGGGAATTTTAAAATAAATTTTATTGATTTTTTTACAGAGAGGAAGGGAGAGAGATAGAGAGAAACATCAATGAGAGAGAGACATTGATCAACCACCTCCTGCAAGCCCCCTACTGGGGATGTACTGGTTTCGGCTTACTAGGGAATTTAGAACACAAACATTTTATTATGTCTGCACTGGAGACACTTAAAACACAGTTATTAAAAAGGAACTTATGACCAAACCAGTTTCACTCAGTGGATAGAGCATCAGCCTGTGGATTGAGAGGTTCCAGGTTCTATTCTGGTCAAGGGCATGTACCTTGGTTGTGGGCACATCCCCAGTAGGGGGCATGCAGGAGGCGGCTGATTGATGTCTCTCTCTCTCATCGATGTTTCTAATAACTTTCTATTCTTCCCCCTTTCTCTCTGTAAAAAAAATAAATAAAATATATATATTTTTTAAAAATGGAACTTACATTTGACCCAGTAATCGCACTTCTAGGAATATATCCCAAGAAAACAGAAACATCAATCAGAAAGGATATACTAGTATATATCCCTAAGTTCATAGCAGCGCAATTCATCATAGCTAAGATTTGGAAATAGCCAATGTGCCCATCACAGATGAATGGATTTGAAAACTGTGGTACATCTACACAATGGAATACTATGCTGCTGTAAAAAAAGAAGGAATTCTTACCATTTGCAAGAGCATGGATGAAACTGAAGAGTATTATGCTAAGTGAAATAAGCCAGTCAGAGAAAGGTAAATATCACATGATCTCACTCATTTATGGAATATTATAAACAACATAAACAACATGAACAAAAATAGAACCAAAGTCAAAGAAGCATCACAAAGACTGTCCAAACTTTAAGGAAGGCGCAGGGTGGGGGTGGCGGAAAGAGATCAACCAAAGGATGTGTATACATTCATATGAGCATAACCAATGGACACAGACTGGAGGGGGTATATGCTGGGGAGTGGGAGCAGCCAGGGATAGGTCAATGGGAGAAAAAGTAGACTTATGTAATACTTAAAACAATAAAGTATTTAATTTTTTTTAAAAATACAGTTATGCAATTAATATTGTGAAAGTAGGGCATGGATTCAGCCATAGGCAAATAAGGCCTTAAAGTCCAACATTAACATATATATTTCATAGCTAATTTTATTTTTAGAAACAACTTATGTATTGATAAGGGACTTCCTAATAATTATGGCATAGGTATTAGATAATCATTGACTTATCACTTACAGTAGGAACCTTGAAGATTTAGCATTAGGTTTAAATAAGATATAAATTTTAAAAGTATAGTCAATAACCTTTTAGAAGTAAATAATGCCTAATTTAATCTTAGGGTCAATTTCTTCCTCTATTTAAAGACCTATGTGCCACTACTATTTATTATGTGCCCTGTAAAAAAATAAAATAAATAAGAAATAAGACTTGTAAATGGTTAAAACATATAAGGAATTTTTGTCTGCTTTAATTTTCCTTGTGATGTGGATATGAAAACTTTAAGAAATGAAGCCTAGTATTACTATTGTATGGAAAACTTTAACCCTTTGTAACAGAATAGACAAAACATAATTTTTATTATTTAAAACTTACAACAGCTGTCCATAATAAAATAATATTAAATAAGACAACTGTTGATGGAATATGATCAAGGCATTGATTTGAAATGAAGGTAGAAAAGCTTCATAAATTTTATTTTAATCCTATATAATACCAGGTTTTATGAGTATGTTCTTAACATCAATCTTATAAAAAATGTTAATATTCTGAATACAATGAGACCTTTGAAAATAATATTTTATTACTTTTAATGTAATCAAATTACACATTAAAGCTTAACTATAGAAAGTATATTGAAACTAACAGATTGTGTATGTACTAGATAGAGTTTGTGGCTCATAGATACTTCTCCCCTCTCCTACCAGCTATACCTTTCCTATAATTAGATTATATTTTATGACCAATTTTCAGTTTGGATGTATCCATGTAACAGTAGAATATAGAAGAAGTGCCAGAATGCTCCTTTTTAATATTTCCTTTAAGAGATATTTCATTATTCCAACTCACCCTCTTGTACTACTGTACTCCACCACAGATTATTCCCTGAGTAGTTTCTGATGCCAGGATGAGCAGACTGGGGAACCAGATCTAAACCCAACTCTTAGCCAAAGCCAAGTTAAGCTGCTTCAGCTGATTTCAGAAAGCAAAGCAAAAGCTCATTTGATCCTAAGGCACTGAGCTCTGAGATCCCAGTTGTTTGTTCTGCAATATTAGTTCAGGAAACCTAACATAGTAATGTGTATCTTCCTCTAGCTCTTAACTGATTTTCTCTTCTCTTTCTAAGTTATCATAACATTACAGATATTTGTGTTGTGTTACTTTTAATCAATTATGGAATGCAGCAAGGTAGAAAATGCTACATTTAAATTAAGCATTATATTTCATGATTAAAAAAACCTTATCACAAAAATGCTAAAAAATTTTTTTCCAAATATTTTGTAAAAGCAAATTATTCAAGGTAACATTAAAAAAAAATTCTGTGGGTACAGTATATAGATAACTTGTTTTCATTCTTAGTTATGAGGAGGATATATTATGAAAAAAAAAGTAGTTCTACAACTCTTCATATACTTAATATATATCAATATTGATTAATGATCATTGCATGCTAGGTCTTCATAGTAGAATGTAGCAATTTTCTTACAGTTAAATAGAAACAGTTCTGTCTTTACACAGTAATAATTTAACTGAAACTCATCCATATTCAGAACCAGGGACTCACTTCTGAATGTTTCAACAGTAACTGAAATTTGATCAAAGAAATGACAGAGTTCCAAAATGTATGGGTTTCAGTTAACACAGAAACACGCAAAATAATGACTGCTGATATTGACCAACATATTTCAGTGAGCAAAAATAACTTCTTTCTAATATTACTTTAACATTTCAATATTATTGCCTTATAAATAATAAAAATAATCAACATTTGCCTTTCTTCCATACTATGTATTTTTTGATAACTTTCATTTTCTTTGGGGTTTCTGTAGCAGGATTTAATCTATTTCAAGGAACACAGTGGTTGAATTAATGATGGTTGCTCAAACTTAGGGGTATCTGCCTAAAATGACCAATACATTTATTAAAGGCTTAACCAGAGAACCCTCGAAAATTTGGGAAAAATAGAAATTAGTCACAACCCAGTTTATGAGTAGAAAACAATTCTAAGAAACAGAATCCACTCATCCTATCTAATAAAAGAGTAATATGCAAATTGACAGTACTTCTGCTATACCAACAAGCCACACCTACCAGTCATGCCCACCAGCCAATCAGAGTAGGTATGCAAATTAACCCAACCATGATGGCTATGGCCACAGGGAGAGCAGGAGGAAGGCTTAGGTTGCCTCTGGCAATGGAGGAAGCCAAGCTTTCTGCACACCCTGGCCTAATCAGACCTCCTTAAGGCAACAAAGTTTCAATGGCTGTGTGAGCAGAAGGATTGGCTCCACTCCAGGCCTCAAAGTTTCAATTGCAGAAGATAAATAAATCCCAGATACCAGGGCCTCCACTTGGGTCGCTGGGAGGCATGGCCAGCCTGCAAAACACCACAGGCCCCTTGGCCAGGCCACCCCATGCCCCAAGGGAACCCTCACCCTGATCTGGGACACCTTTCAGGGCAAACCAGCTGGCCCCCACCCATGTACCAGGCCTCTGTATTCTATCTAATAAAAGAGTAATATGCAGATTGACCATCATTCCAACACACAAGATGACTGTACCTGTGTGGTCAAAAGATCCTGCCCCTATGTGGACACAAGATGGCCACCACAAGATGGTCAGCAGGGGAGGTCATTTGGAAGAGACCAGGTTTGGAAGGGAGGGCAGTTGTGGGCAATTAGGCAGCAGGGGAAGGGAGTTGGGAGGGACCAAGCCTGCAAGGGAGGGCAGTTGGGGGTGATCAAGTCTGCAGGGGAGGGCAGTTAGGGTTGACCAGGCCAGCACAGGAGGAAAATTAGGAGTGACGAGGCCTGCAGGGAAGGGAAGTTGGGGGGGACCCAGGACTGCAGGGGAGGCAGTTAGGAGTTATCAGGCCTGCAGGGGAGAGCAGTAAGGGTGATCAGGCCCACAGGGGAGGGAAGTTAGGGGCAAACAAGCTGGCAGGGGAGCAGTTAAGCATCAATCAGGCTGGCAGGGGAGTAGTGAAAGGGTGATCAGGCTGGCAAGTAGAAGCAGTTAGAGGTAATCAGGAAGGCAGGCAAGTGAGGAGTTTGGAGCCAACAGTCCTGGATTGTGAGAGAGATGTTCGACTGCCCATTTAGGCCCAATTCTACCTGAATCAGGCCTAAAGGGCAGTTGGACATCCCTCAAGGGGCCTCAGATTGGAGAGGGAACAGGCTGGGCTGAAGGACAACCTCTCTCCCATGCACAAATTTTGTATTTTATAAATAGTGAAATGTAGAAAAAATATTGGTAAATGAATTGCCTTGAATTCCATTTGAATCTGTTGGTCAACAGTCCATTTATATATATTGAAAACATTTGTTTTAAATTTCAACCCCTAAACACACAAATATTACTGAGTGAAATAATTTCAAGTATGAACTTTCTATTGTACACTTTAAGAAGATCCATCACAGATCATTTTCTGAAAATAACACAATCATTCTTTGACATTTTGTAAGCTGTCCATTCTTCAATAGCTCTGTAAATATCACCATAGTAACTACTTGCTATCAAGCTTCTTTAACTGTTGTGTTTGCAAGTGGAATTCATCATGCGTTCATTAGTTCACTCTGGACCTATTATAAAAATTATGTTCCAGCAGTATTGTTCAAGTTGCATTATAGAATATGTTTCATTTATTCTTTGAGAGGTTTCTATTTCTTTTTACAACTTTTTTTTTACAAGAGATCGTCACCCCTAACTGCCTTCTCCTGCATGCCTAAATGAATCCCCTTCCTGAGGGAAGTAAAAACATAAATTGATCTTAATTATTTTTTATGTCAAACTGTGTTTAATCAGTAAAACTACTCCTCCCATTTTATTTCATTGCTTCAGGGGCCTAATAATTATAGAAATATCTATTTACAGAACCCCAAATTGAATAACTGTGAGACCTTTTATTTAAAGTCATGTATCCACAACTTCTATATTGGTAAATAGTAATCTCTGCCTTATATTTAGAACTGCCATTACAAAATATAACAATATGACACAAACTATAAATCATTGTTTATTTCTATTATTACTATAACTAGAGGCACAGTGCATGAAATTTGTAAGGGGGGGTTAACCCTCAGCCCAGCCTGCACCTTCTCCAATCCAGTGGGTTTGGGCCTAAACAGGCATTCAGGCATCCTTCTCAGAATCCAGGACTGCTGGCTCCCAACTGCTCACCTGCTTGCCTGACTGATTGCTCCTGCTTCTGCCTGCCAGCCTGATCATCCCCTAATCACTCCTCTGCCAACCTGATCGATATCTAACTGTTCCCCTGACAGTTTGATCGCCCTAGTTGCCTTCCCCTGAAGGCCTGGTTACCCCTCACTGCTCTTGCCTGCCATCATGGTCTCCCCTAACTGCTCTCACCTGCTGGTCTGGTCACACCCTTCTGCCCTCCCCTTCAGGTCTGCTCACTCCTAACTGGTTTCCCCTGCTGGCCTAGTTCCCCACAACTGCCTTCCCCTGCAGGCCTGGTCCCTCCTGACTGCTTCCCTCCTGCAGGCCTGGATCCCCGCTAACTGTCCTCTCCTGCCAGCCTAGTTGCCCCCAACTGCCCTCATCTGCCAGCCCGGTCACCCCTAACTGCCTTCTCCTGCAGGCCTGGTCACCCCCAACTGCCCTTCCCTGCAGGCCTGATCACCCACAACTGCCCTCGCCTGCAAGCAATCTTGTGGCAGCCATCTTGTGTTCACATGAGGGTGGCCACCGTGTGTTGGAGTGAGGGTCAATTTGCATATCGTTCTTTTATTAGATTGGATTATCTAATTAAAGACTGATATGTCATAAATATTCAATTTTTAAGTATCCCAATGAAAGTTAGTGGGCATCTATTATCTCAAGTATAATTAATTCTACAATGGGGTATTATTTATGAGGGGAAATGATTTATACATTTGTTGACATGAAATACATTGATATTTGTTATTTCAGGCACTCAGGATGAAGTAAAGTAGATGTCAAGACAGTTAAGCTGTAAGTACCTGCTAGATGCCTAAATATCTGTTTCTAAATAAATAGGAAAACACAATAAGTCTTAATAAGCTAACCAATTTGGGAAGCTGGCCCATTAACAATTATCATTGGGTTAATCCAACTCAAATTCATAGCAAGTCTTGAAGGTGCTATAATTTTAAAAGCTTTGTTATCTAATTATGAGAACCACTGTTAGATTATGGATATTTACCATTTCAATTTAAGATAACAAGTGCTTAGAAATTTAAGTGATTTGCAAAACATAGAATATAGTTATCAAAAATTAGAGAGAAGTTACAGCATATTAGAATTTATGCAAATATTTACCTCAGGGAACAACTGGACCAAAATTGTGAGAACGTAGAAGAATCAAGTCATTTCAATATTTGGTAAATTCACAGACAGGATATTGTTGATACCAGATTAATATCAGGAACTAAAAATTATGAGAGCACCTGAAAAGAATTGCAACTGAAACAGAATACAGAAATCAGGTGCCCAGGCAAGAAGAACCAGGTTCAGATATCAAAGCTAGCAATACAGGCAGCAGCAAAGTCATACTAGCAGGTGGAAAAGAAAATTATTTTGAACCAATGTCTATTTTCCCAGGAAGCCTATTCCTTCCCATTTCTTATCTATGGCAAGAACCATGCAGAGAGTATGCTGGGGTTGGGATCATGAGTTTTAAGGTATAGAGAGTTGACCAAATGGTAGATTTTTATTTTGTTATTTGAGAAAAGCAGGCAGTCTTCAATAAAAATTCTAGCTATTATTTATTGAGCACCAAGTATGCATATACTTTATACTTTCAGCCATTTAAAAAATTTCTAAGGTTTTTATAAATTAGGTGTAAATTTCAAAATGTATAAATCCTTAAGATTCAGCAAGGTCATGTAACTTGCTCAATGTCACCAAATATTCAAGAGACAAAATAGAAATGTAAAAGTCAAGCCCGAACTAATCAAAATTTTACACTTTGCCAAGATTAGTGAAATCTCAATCAGTATTATCTGAAAGTTGACTCCCAAGACTGAGTTTTATACCTCTATCCTATGTATTTTCTAAATCTGTCTTAAAAAGTGTAACTCTTAAAATAGCCTATAGCTCTCACAGCTCAAAATAAGAGGGTGTTCACTTATAAGATTAAACTGTAAGACACTGAAATTCATTAACACTTGAGACAATATTCCATTTCTTTATATGGAAATATTTTTTTTCATCTTCTCATATACACTGTGTTAATTACGCTGTATAATGTACTAAAACATGAGTCAAGAGAGTAACCTCCATAAAATAAATATATGTTGAAGAATGACATGTATTATCAGAGAAAACTTAATCATGAATTTGGAAAATTACCTACACATGTCATTAATTATTAATCTTATAATTAATAAAGTATAAGGCATTTTCATTGTCCTATTATCTATTATTAAAATTCTAATATTTATGATTCTGAACAGAGAAGTAAAAATTGCCATACAATAAAATATTTCCAAGTGAAATGAATACTTATAAATTTTATGCTCCCTCAAATACTCTTTCCCCATACATAGTCTCATCCTCAGCATGGAGTGCTTAAAGGGTGATTTTAAATTCATTGATAATTGTAAAGGCTTTTGTGAAAGTCAATGAAACCCTGGTATATTGTTGTGCAAATGATTCTGTTAACATAATAATATACAAATGAAGTAAAGCATGTCATATCTTGAGAGCCATCACTATTTTGTTCAAAATAGCTTACCTTCCAAACAGTTATAATTTAAGTGTAAAATATAAGATAAATAAATTATTATCACATTGTTTTATTTTTCAGCCACTTAAATCTTTTCTCACTATTAAAAAGATTTGGTCATCGCATTATTGGTTCACATTTAGAGGACTTTTTGTTATACATATTATCTTCAGATATACAGGCATTCCTCAGGTTACTTGGGACTGTAAGTCATTTTGTGGTCATATTGCCATCTCCCATTTATTTATAAAACAAAACAAAACAAAACAATATATTCTGACCTTTCAAAATATGTACATATGTGCTTTATGTTTTTTATTATTTATTTACCACAGTGAAGGAATTGTTCTCTTTCTTTTAATTTTTTTTTTTTTTTACTGTTTCCCTTCATTGCTGTTGTGCATGTGCTCCATGTAAGTGACATAGGTGCTTATGTAGGTGGGTTCTCACTTAAAGCAAAAATCGCATTACACTGCATTATAGAAACACATCTCTGATGCAACCTGAGTACCTACTGCATGGGGCTTCCATATATGTCTTGGAATATAAAGGATGTCCGTTAAGTAACTATATAGTCCAACAATTCATCTTATATTTCCTCACAAATGGTTCACAAATAGAGAACATACTATCTCTGGAGATCAGATTTTCTCCATTTTTTCATGTGATGAGCTTTTTTGGACATTTAAAATTGTTGAAATATAACTTCTTATGAGAGGCCATTTTTACTAATATGTGTTAACTTCTCTACTACAACCTATATAACCCTAGACAAATAGTCATTGTTTCAACCACTTATTCCATACACATTATAGCCTCTAGTATGAATCTGGCACTATGGTAAGACCTTCAGATGCAATGCTGAATAGGAGAAAGGGTCCCTGAACTCATCAACTAAAAAACAATTATGTGATATACACTTAACAAACTTTGAAAATCTGGAAGATGGGCATCTGTAACCTACTTAAAGTGACCTTTTCTAAAAAAATGAAAAGACCTCTGGGTATGATCTAAGTGGGACAGTTGAAGAAAAAAAATAGTTCCTCTGTTTAAGAAAATTATAGGAATTCTAGAGTCTACTTTGATGTGGAAAGTGGTATGAAATAGAATTCCCTCTAAAGATGTCAAAAAGAATAAGGATATTCATTATTTATGTAACATAAAGTTTGCTAAATAAAGGTTGAATTGACATTCTTCTCAGCTTATTTTTTATCTCAAATATTTAAGAATAGTCTTAAAGTCTCAAGATGGGTGTTATAAGTCCAAGTGTACTGTCTTCATTGATAAAACCAGAAACAGGAAGGGAGACAAGTGGGAAAAAAATTTTAATCTATGTATCAAGAAGAAAATATTTCTCAGAAGCGTTTAGCTGACTTTTCATTATACCTCGTTGTCTATAACTGACTCACGTAACCATCTGAAAACAAAAGCCTAATAAGTGGGAATGGGATTGTCATGACTAGTGAAGCCTCAGACCAGATATGATTTATCATCAGTGGCAGGCATATTGCTGATTCAAAACAGAAAGATGTTGAAAACTGATATGGTGACTTTGAAGCATGTATGAGGTATATGTAGGAAGAAAATAGAAGAGTGGTTAAAGAACTTGATAGAAAAATTACTGAGGAAAGAAAAATAAAATAGCACAGAAGCAGTACACCGATGGCAGGACACTGCATATAACAGCCAGAAATAGCTGTGATACAGCAACAATTTGGGCACATCAGAAAGCTGGAGAAAGACATGACCCCAAGGAAAAAAATTACAGATTCTTCTGAAATGTGGGGGTAAAGATAAGGAACATTGTATTCATCATAGTTCTCAGGAATAAAGTATATTTATTATTTGAATATAAAAGAAAAATAGGATTTCAATGACTGATGACTTGGGAATATTCACAATGATTGATTTAGTCCTTTTTCCTACACTTAACTATTTTATGCTAAGTAAAGGATAAGAAAACTACAGAAGGTAGAGCACATAAAAGAATGTTTCCATTTGAATAGTGAGGTATAAAACAGGAGATGAATAGAAGTCAGCCAGTATAAAGATCAGAGGAAACTTCAAGACAAAGGCAACAATATTTAGAGGTGGGCAAAAGTAGGTAGTGAGTATGTGAAACACAGAGATTATCCTCATACTATTATTTATTAACTAGAAGCTGAGTGCACAAAATTAGTGCACAAAAAGGGACCCCAGGACTGCCTGTGATTAGGGCTGATCAGGGTCTTTCAGCTGCCAGCCAGGGCCTTCCTTCTCTCACTGCTGACTACTGATCAGGGTCTTCCTTTGTTCCATGCCACCCTCTGGTGGTCATCACACATCATAATGAGAGATAGAACTGCTGGTCTCCTGGTGGAACTCCCAAGCAAATACTTTGCATATGAGCCTTTTATAAATACAGACTAGAGGTCCAATGCATGAATCCATGCACCAGTGGGATCCCTGGGCCTAGCCTGCAGGATCAGGTTGAAACTGGATTGTTTACATTGTGAGAAGGTTCAGGCTAGGCTGAGGGACCCCACTGGTGCATGATTGGGGCTTGTGAGGCTTGCTGGAGGTTGGCCAGCTGGGCAGGGACTGCAGGAGGACTCCAGGGCATGAATGACCCATCTCATTCAGTCGTAATCAGCCAGACACCAGCAGCAAGCTAATCTAACAGTCAGAGTGTCTGTCCCCTAGTGGTCAATGCATATCATAGCAAGTGGTTGAGCGGCCTTAGCATGTCATTAGCATATGATACTTAGATTGATTGAATGGATGACCGGATGACTGGACACTTAGCATATTAGGCTGTTATTATATAGGATTATTATATTATTTTCCTTACACATGACAGTAAACTTACTTTTGCCTACTACTGTATATCCCAGCCATGAATAAAAGGAAGAAGTATGCATTTTGAGAACTGAATTCTAGTATGACGGGAGAGAAATAGGGAACTGTCCTGAGATGGGTCAAGGTGAGGTAGAAGGAAGATAGATAATAATGCAAGGCACATGATAAAAAATATTTAACTAAGAACAACATTTTTGAGGAGACTTCATTTTCTGAAAGATTGTGAATAATGAATTAAAGGAGGCAACTGTGATCAGCTGAGAGGTTTGCAAGGGAGCAGAAGTAAATGTACAGAGAACCTGCTGGAGAGAAGTGATATCAAAACTGTCCATGGTATGAACAATTAGGAGATGGTAGATAGCTAATTATTCATTTACTATATAGCTAACATTTGAGGAGAAACAGGTCTTAAAAAATGTCTCCGTATGATTGTTTATTTAAGCTGGTGGGATAGTTGGTAGGCAAACAATTCCCTACGACCATGCTGAGTTTTTGATGGTATGTGACATCCCAGGAGAGAAGATGAGGGGGATGGTGAACATATCGAATTCTGTGTGTTTAACCATTGCTCTAGTGAACAGCATCAGCATGGCACTAGCCCTTGATAGATGAAATTCAGGAATCTCTGTAGCAGCATAAAACTATCTTTCTCAGAGTTTTTCATAGTGTGTTTGTGTGTAGGTGTGTGTGTGTGTGTGTGTGTGTGTGTGTGTGTATGTATGTGTAAATATCAGTAACATAAAATTAACAATTTTAACCATTTTAAAATTTGTAGATGGATGGCACTATAAAATAAATTATTGTGCAATCATTACCTCTATCCATCTCCAAAACACTTTCATCTTTCCAAAATGAAAACTCCAAACCCATTCAACACTCCCCATTCCAATTCCCCCCACACACTGGAAACCATAGTTTTACTCTGTCTTTATGAATTTGACTACAATAAGTACCTCATATATGTAGAATCAAGCAGTATGTATCCTTTGATGACTAGCTTACTCTACTTAGCATAATGCCTTCAAAGTCCATACATTTTGCAGCAACAGTCAGTATTTCCATAATTTTTAAGGCTGAATAATATTCCATTGTATGTATACACTTCATTTTGTTCAATTTATATGTTAATGGGAACTTGGGTTGCTGCCACCTATTGTCTATTGTGAATAATGCTGCTATGAACATAGCTGTACAAATATCTGTTAGTGTTCCTATTTGCAATTCTTTTGGGTTTATACACAGAAGTGGAACTGCCAGATCATAGGGTTATATTTTATTTTTTTAAGATTTTTTTGTGTTTTATTGATTTTTTTACAGAGAGGAAAGGAAAGGGACAGAGAATTAGAGACATCAATCAGCTGCCTCCTGCTTGCCCTCCACCGGGGATGTGCCTGCAACCAAGGTACATGCCCTTGAACGGAATTGAAGCTGGGACCTATCAGTCTGCAGGCCGATGCTCTATCCACTGAGCCAAACCGGTTAGGGCATATTTTATTTTTTAAAAATCAACCATAATGTTTAACAGAGCAACTGCATCATTTTTCCACACATTTTTTGAAAGGGGATTACATAAATCATTAAAAACAATCAAAATGTTGACTAATCAGGGCCTGAGGTTGAGTTTTGCAGCTTACCAACAAAACTTGCTTTATATTATAGAATAGAAAACATCACATACATAGTCAACTTTTACTTATGATTTCCATGAAATTTTAAGACAGTGAAGCCATATTACACTGGTACTACAAATTTTTGACCCATTAGACATAAAGTTGGTTATATCATTTATATTTGTCATCATTTCGTCAATTTAATGGCAGAGAAGTTATATTTTATGCTTGATAAATTCCTACTTTCAGATTATCATGTATCTCATTGGATAGTTTTGATGTTTTTTTAAGAAAGTATTTACCACTCTAAGATAACACATAGTAGAAATATTAATTTTAATCTAATAGTAGCATTTATATATTTATATTTATGCAGTTATATAAACTTACATACCTACTTGTTTTTATCATTTATAAATGAAATGTAAACTAATAAAAGGATAATATGCTAATTAGACCGGGTCGACCAGCCATCTTCTGGATATTTGACTTCCTTCCAGACAAAGCCATAACGGTGGTGGGCCAAAGCAGAGGCAGTGAGGGGTGATCAGGCCAGCAGGGGAGAGGAGTTAGAGGCAATATCAGGCTGGTAGGGGGTTAAGCGAGATCAGGCCAGCAGGGGAGTGCAGTTGGGGGTGACCAGGTCTACAGGGGAGGGCAGTTAGGGGCAATATAAAGTCAGCAGTCAGACATTCCCAGAGAGATCCCAAATTGGAGAGGGTACAGGCCCGGTTGAGGGACACCCACTTCCATGCATGAATTTCATGCACTGGGACTCTAATGCATGAAATTCGTGCATGGGTTGGGTTCCTAGACCTGGGCAGCAATCAGGGCCAATCAGGGCCAGGCCAATGAGGGCCAGGACAGAGAGAAGGTGACAGTCACCAGGCTGGGATGCCAGATGCTGCACCATCATCAGTGCCCCACCCTCGTGAGGTTCCTTACCTTCCCCCCTCCTCATTTCCTTGTTGCCACAGTGGGCAGACAGTGGGCTGATTGGGGCCTCCCAACTGGGAAAAGGAACAGGGCATGGGAGGTTGGTCATTGGCCTCGAGGAGAGAGCCGACCCTTGTGCCCCCTGGGAAAGGGGCCACGTCAGGCAATCAGGCCTGCCAGCAGGGAAGAAAGACCACAGGAGATTGGCTGGATGGGGGAGAAGGAATGTGGGAGGTTGACCAACTAAGGGAGGTTGGCTATAGGAGTGCACTGACCACCAGAGAGCAGCTCCTACATTGAGTTTCTGCACCCTGGTGGTCAGTGTGCATCATAGCAACCAGTCATTCCAATTGTACTGGTCATTCCAGTAGTTCCAGTTGCCTAGGCATATGTTTATGTTTATGTTTTTATTTATGTTTATATTATTTATGTTTATGTTTATATTTTTAAATATATATAATTTTAATATAACCTTTTTTATTGATTTTTTTATGATATGTTTATTTTGGAAGAGGAGAAATGATCAGTGCTTAATATTTCTAAATATAACTAGCCTAGTAATATATCAGAACCTTCAAATTGAAAGAATGACTTATTTTGTGCTAACAGAATACAGAATGTACTACAAAGTTTACACAATCACTATTTTGACATTAGCACTCTTTCTACTGGCACAAAATTATTAGATAGCAGGGAAATATGAACTACGTTCCTTGAAAAAAATTTATCTAGTAATTCCCTGTGAATCTACATTTTTTGTTTTTATCCTTAAGATCTTTCTGAATTAAGTATCTGTCATTTATAACCTAGAAAAGTACTAACTAATAAGAAATGCATGTAAGTGTCTCTGTACTCTAAAAATTTAAGTCATTTCTTCTGGCATCAGAGACCACCCACTGTTAATACTGGGATGAGGGATCAGTAAACTCTGTTTTTACTGAGGTATCAGGCCAACCTGTAGCACGCTGGTCATCAGCTCAGTCACATCTCTGAAGACCATTATTAAGGGAGTAGTCTGGACAATAGCACCTGCCAATGCATTTGGTTTGCTTTTTAACTTCCATTTTGCTCTGACTTTACTCCAGGTGAAGTAAAGGTTACTTTAATGACACTTAAAGCTTTGTCAGCCTTGTTAAAATGATAAAAAAAAAAAAAACTATAAAAGATATTATAGTATCCTATATAATGAAAACCTAATATGCAAATAGACTGTATGGTGGAATGACCAGTAACTACAATATGCACTGACTACCAGGGGGCATATGCTCAACACAGGAACTGTGCCCTGGTGGTCAGTGTGCTCCCACAGGGAGAGGGACATTCAGCTAGAAGCCGGGATCACGGCTGGCAAGTGTAGCAGCATTGGCAGGAACATCTCCTACCTCCATGGCAGAGGCAGCACTAGCTAAGGAACAGCAATCTGAGTGGTAAAGAACAGTGAATAGGCGGGTGGTAAGGAGTGAGAGGTCCTCGACTGTGAGAGGGTACAGGCCAGGCTGAGGGACACCCCTAACCGGCATGAATTTTATGCACCAGGCCTCTAGTTCTGTTATAGTATTCCCAAACTCATTATGTTGATAAGTGAAATAATTCATTTTCATTTTAGTTCAGGGATCTTTAAGTAGCTTATAATAATTTATTTTCCCCTCCAAGTCAACTACAGATATAGAAGAAAATGTGATCAATAGTTGGGATATTAGTACTATAGATATAACAAGCCATCTCTTCTTGTTGTTGTTGTTGTTGTTTTAAATAATTTTTTATGACACATAAGTTACCAGAGAAAAAATTTTAAACTGCCAAGTAATTAATGACATAAAACATAGAAACTCTATTAAATTTAAATAATAAAACTGCTGTCAGACAGCTGCTTTCCATTATAGTATGTTGACATTATTAGTTTTCTGATAGTAAACATTCATTCTTAAAATACTTTCTAATTCGTTTTTTTTATATGTTATTTATTTACTGAGTCTAAGAGAGAAAGAAGAGAGGAAGAGAGACAGAAACATCTATTTATTATTCAACTTACTTATGCACCCATTGGTTGATTCTTGTATGTGCCCTGACAGGGGATCAAACCCAAAACCTTGGTGTATCTGGACAACATTCTAATCAACTGAGCAACATATTCAGTGCCTCTAATTTGTTTCTTAATCCAATTAAATGATAAAGCATATGCACATGTTGAATATAATGCAATAATTTTAAGAAAAATAATTTAGCTAAAGAGCATTACTATATATGTGAATTCAAATGGCAAAATACTTTTCTAACTTAACTATATTACTCCAATCTAAGTGGATAATCAAATATGAGATTAATTTCAGGTATTTAAAATATAATAAAAATAATATACTTATGAAAAAAAGAGTTATAAAAATATAAATCTGGAATATCATTAATTTAGTCCCTGACATTACTCACTCAACTAGCTTATGACAATAGAAGACAAAAAGAAGTAAAAAACTAGAACATTCTGTCCTTGGCCATTGTTGCTCAGGTGACTAGCACATCTTTCTGTTCATCAAAGGGTCACGGGTTTAATTCCTGATCAGGACACATACCCAGACTGTGGGTTCAATCTCTGGTCAGAGCTCGAATGAGAGACAACCAATGGATGCTTCTCTTTCACATCAATGTTTCTCTTTCTCCTTCTCCCTTCCTCTATCTCTCTAGAATCAATGAAGAACATTCTCAGTTAAGGATTTAAAAAAAAAAAAAATAGAATCATATGTAACTGAGAGAAAAAAATTTTAAATTTCTATTTGGAATATGACAATTTTAGTTATGAAGACATTAACATTTATAGCTTAATGTGACAGAATAACTTTTAAATGACAAAAATGTTTAAAAATACAAAATTACTATAAATACACTAATATTTAATACTCTGTTCATATTTTAATAATTTTTTAAATTACATAGCACAAAGAAATGTTCACATGGCGAATTAGAATATCAGGGTGAAAGATAAGAGGCCTTAAAAATATTCCTTTAATTTACTTTATTTTTTCCTAGCTTCAGATATACCCTCTGTGCCCTCCTCCATGTCCATCCATACCCCTTCCCCAAAACCTCCATAATAACCACACTGTTGTCCATATCCATGAGTTCTTTCTTTTTATTTTCTTTTTTAATTAATCCTTTCTCTCTCTCTCTCTCTCTCTCTCTCTCTCTCTCTCTCTCTCTCTCTCTCTCTCACACACACACACACACACACACACACACACACACACACCAGCATTCTTCTTCCTGCTCCCAGTTGTCTGCCTGCTTTCTAGCTACCAGTCTATCTCTATTTTGCTTGGTAGTCATTTGTTCATTAACTTCCACATATGAGTAAAATCATATGGTACTTATCTTTCTTAACTGGCTTATGTCACTTACCATAAGGTTCCCTAGGTCCCTCCACACTGCTGCAAAGGGTAAATTTCATTCCTTTTCGTGGCTGAGTAGTATTCTATTCTGTAAATATACCACCATTTTTATCTACACATCTACTTATAGACACTTCGGCTGCTTCCAAACATTGGCTATTGTAATTAACCCTACAATGAATATAGGGGTACATATATATTTTTTGAATTAATGTATTGGGTTTCTTCAGATACATTCACAAAAGTGGATTCACTGGGTATAATGTAGTTCTGTTTTTAATGTTTTGAGGTAACTCCAAAGTGGCTGCACCAATCTGCATCCTCACCAGTCAACAAGGGTTACCTTTGCTCCACATCCTTGCTAATACTGTTGTTTGTTGATTTATAGATGATAGTCATTCTGATAGGATAGAGAAACTAGAAATAAAGTCATGCATGTATAGACAATATTCACCAAAGGAGGCAAATACATGCAGTAGACTAAAGAGTCTAGTTAATAAATGGTTTTGAGAAAATTGGACAGATACATGCAAAAATAATGAAACTAGACCACCTCCTTACAGAGTACACAAAAATAAACTCAAAATGGATTAAAGACTCAAAAATCATAAAATATCCTAGAAGAAAATTTAGGTAGTAAAATCTCAACTACATCTTGTAGCAAAAATTTTTTCTGATATCTCCTCAGTTTAACAAACAAAGAAGCAACAAACAGAAAACCCAAATGGGATTAAATCAAACTAAATAGTTTTTTCACAGCAAAGGAAACCATCAACAAAATGAAAAGACAACCCACTGAAATGGAAGAACATACTCGCCAATGATATATCTGATAAGGGGTCAATATCCAACATTTATGAAGAATTTAAAAAACTTCACACCAAAAAACAAACAATCCAATTTAAAAATGAGCAAAAGGACTGAATAGACAATTCTTCATAGAGAACAGACAATTCTTCAAAGCCAACAGACATATGAAAAGAAGCTCAATGTCACTAATCAGGGTCATCTCACACTTGTCATAAAATATTAATTTTCAATGCCTACCTTTAAAAAGAAGATAAGAACACAGAAATGAAAATAGGTACTTAAGGTCAGGAATTTATATCACAACAATATGTTTGTATATTTAAATTCATATTCTTTCCAAGATATGGTTTAGCTGCTTCTTTACTTAAAATTTAAGATGTCAATCCTTGACATTTTAGAACTTTGTTTCCTAATTTCTTGTCAGCTCACATAAAAAGAGTTACAATTTAATTTAATTTAATTTAATAAAGTTTAATGGCTAATAAAGTTTATGTAAAATGTACCATATACATTTTAAAGGGCACGTCAATAAAATGTGGCACCATCCTAATTTTGCCGAAATCCCAAAAGTGTGATGTGATTATTTTTGACATTCAATCATATCAGTACAGATTGAAAACAAAAACAAATAGTATACAAAAACTCTTTCCAATTAGAATAGGTGGGGAAAACAACTCCATAGTGAAATTATAACTGGTATTGACTATCTAAAAACACAGAAAATATAAATAAAAATATTTGACATCAAAACCATTTAAAAATCTTTTCTTATACCTTATTTTTGATAAAAAATAAAAATCACAATCTTGTAATTGACGTTATATTATATCTTGTCTTAAGATAAATATAATGCTTTAAATAAAATCTCTAATAATAAAAGGGTAATATGCTAATTAGACTAGACATCTTCTGGATATCATTTTGGACATCCTTCCTGACGAAGCCAGGGAAGCAGCCCAGGCCCCAGGTGTCTGCAGGAGGCCAGAAGGAAGCAACCCAAGGCCCAGGTGCCTGCGGGCCGCCTGAAGAGGGAAGCAGCATGGGTCCCGGGTGCCAGAGCCAGTGTTTACAGCCAGGGGAAGGAAGGCCTACTCTTGCATGAATTTTGAGCATTGGGTCTCTAGTATAAGGTAATCTAACTTAATAATAATAACCTTTAAAAATGCAGTTGATCTTGTTTGAAACATCTTCTTCATCTTGAAGAAATTTTAAAGATCACTGGGTTCCATCAAACCTATGATGCCTAAATACATCTACATCATTCATATGAGATAATCATATAAACATATTAGTGACATGAAGCCGCTACAACTATTGGCTTTTATAAAGTCCATTTTATACCATAATCTATCTTTGTACTCTTCCTTGTGCAACTTCATTATGCCTTTTAGAGCCACACAGAAGCATAACCATGACATTATTTCTGATCACAAATAACAGAGAAAATACTAAGCTGATTTCTGTAAAAAAGTAAGTCATTCAATAATTGGCTTTAAAAAATGTATCAAATATCCGAAGTTTTTATCAATATTTTATTTAATGCACAGAGTTATGATATATCTTAAAGCAAGTGACATTTTACCTGGATAAAATGGCTGGAGGGAACATCATGCCCTTTTTTTCCCCATTTTATACATCTCTCTAAATTCATATGTGCCTTTTTATTCCTTGACAAAATACATAATTTAACCTTATTGATATTAATTTAATAAAAGTTATTTTCAGAGGAATGTAAAAAAAGAGAAACTAAAACAAGTATCAAAATGTAGCTAGTAAAATGAATGACATTAACTAGGGCAGAAACATTACAAAACAAAACAAAAACAATTTTATTTTCTTCCTGGCTCATTTGAGTAGAAATATATGTACAAATGAAGAGGTACTGATTGGGTGTGATAAACATCAGTGAAGAATTTTGTTGTTTAGTTTTTCTATTTATTCTATTGATTTGCAAATGCTAATCATTTTTTTGTATTATTGGTTTATAAAGACACCCATATTTCTAGGTCACAACAGTCTAATAAAATTAGCAAATATGAAAAAAGAATGATTACCTTGTGTGTCAGGTTTAACATTTAGTAGTTAAAGTAATTAAAAGCAAAGTATAATATAATGTTTTTTTAAAGGGTCATCTTGGACAAATTACTTAATCTCTATGTGATTTGGTTTGCTCAGAAGTAATATCTTGAGCATAATAATGCAGCATAACACTGCTGGGAGAATTAAATGAGTTAGTATTTATAAAGCTTAGAATTGTGCATGACACTTATGAACTATACTAGAGGCCCAGTATATAAAAGCCATGCACGTGAAGGTCCCCTCAGCCCAGCTTGCACCCTCTCCAATACGGGACCCCTCAGGGGATATCCGACTGCTGGTTTAAGCCCGATCCCTGGAATCTGGCCTAAACCGGCAGTCAGACATCCCGCTCACAATCTGGGACCACTGAATCCTAACTGCTCACCTGCCTTCCTGCCTGACCACCCCTAACTGCATTCCTTGCCAGCCTGATCACCCCTGACTGATTCTTCATCCTGGCCTGATTGCCCCTTACTGCCCCCCCCCCCCCTGCCAGCCTGGTCTCCCTCAACTGTAACCCTCTGCCAGCTTGGCCACCACTAACCACCCCCCACCACTGGCCTGATCACCTTTTTTTTGGCCTCCCCTGTTGGCCTGGTTGTCCCCCAACTGCCTCCCTCTGCCAACTTGGTCATCCCTACCTGCCCCCCACCAGCCTGGTCACCCCCAATTGGCTCCCCACCAGCCGGGTTATACCCAAATGCTCCACCCCACTGGCCTGATTGCCCTCAACTACCCCCGTGCTGGCCTTGTCGCCCCACACAGCCTGCTGTTCAGTCTTTGTTTGCCCCTCACTAACCCCCCTACCGGCCTTGTCATCCTACGCAGTCTGCTGTTCAGTTGTCCATCTGATTGTTTCGGTCATCATGGCCCCTGTCTTTTTATATATTAGGATAAGTGCTATTAAATAAGTTAATATATTAATTAAAACAATATATGTATAAATTCAACAAATAATAATCCAATGCCAACAACATATAAAATTTTGTGCTAAGCACCAGAAATTGAAAATCAAATACAAAAGTTAATAGAAAAAAATTTTTCCTCAAATAATAATTGCCTTCACCCTGGCTAGGTGATTCAATTGGTTGGAGCATTATTCCATACACCAAAAGGTTGCAGGTTCAGTCCCTAGTTGGGGTGCAAATGGAGGCAACTGATTGAAGTTTCTCCTTCTTTCTCTTTCTCTGCTTTCTTCTCTCTTTAAAAATATAGAAACATATCCTTAGGTGAGGATTTAAAAAAAAAAAGTGTCTTTAATATCTTGTGAGAGACAGCATAGTATACAAGCAATAATATTTTATGCATCATTATCATAATAAAGGTGTTCAAATATTTTAGCAGTGCATGAGACTAAGTCAGTCTACCAGTACCCTGATTTTCCCATCAATTATGAGGATCCTTTAACTTCAGATTTGAGAATCTTCATTTATCTTCATTATGTATTCCTCTAAAAGGCAACAAAAAGAAAAGTGGGCTTCTTCATAGTTTACAGCATGCTTTCCTAGACTTTTTCTATTTAGAACTTCTCTGTGAAATTTTTGCTGTCAATATTTATTTTATAAGCAACTATGGTTTAGAAATGCAAATAGCCTGCTCTGTCCCAGATGTGAAAGTCAAGTTTCCAGAACCTCAGTTCATAGATCTTTCTTTTAAATACATGTGATAAAATTACTGTTTGAATTCCATATGACATATTAACTTTTTAAATATTTAAGATTGAAATATTAATATTGGATATGCATTAATCAAATCTAACTTTGTTTTCAATTTGATAGTGTAAAACAACTAGCATAGTTGGTTCTACTTTCTAACTCAAAGATAATGTATTTCACTTCCAAAATAATCAAGTCTCCTGCATTTCTTAGCACCTACTAATTACCATCCTATATAATAAAATCCTAATATGCATCGGGCATGGCTGGCCAGCCAACCGCAAGAAGGGAGGCCCTGGTTGGCAGCTGGCAGCCGCTAGGGACACCTCCCATGCATTAATTTTGTGCACTGGGACTCTAGTATAAGTATTACAGCAGATTTGAAAGGCAATATTTGCCGTAAAATAGTTTCAAATTTAACAGAAGAAAAAATATAACACTCCCTTCATAAATAATAAGGAATCACCCTATGATTAGGTACAGTGAGTAAAATCTAAAATCATAAATTTAATAGAACAATTTATATTGTTATAGACCTCCTCCTCAACCACTCCCTTCCAGCTTACTTATAAGAGAGATATTAAGTCAGTTACTTTTTATTGTTTATTTTCCTTGTGTCCAAAATTACATTTAAACACAGAATACTTAAAACAATCTTACAAAGCAAGTGCTATTATCCTTATTTTATCAAGGACACTTGATTTCAATATAATTACCAATATTGTTTACACTAAGGCTGCTAAAATAGAGATACATTAAATTTCAAAGCTTTCGATTTCTCTTTCAATGGAAAGGGAAGAACAAAATTTAATAGTGGGGGCTATAGCATTTTTTTTACAGTGTTATTAAATGATTTATGCTATGGAATAAATTCAAGCGAAGTATCTTAATTAACTAAAAACAGAAATATTTCTCAAGATGATGTTAGCAGTGGCAGTTGAAAGTTGACAACATGCCTTTTATCTGTGTGTAAAAGCTACTTTCACAGCAATGGTGGTGGCCCTGCAGTCATTTTCAGTGGTCTGACAAATTGTATTTATATTATACTATAAAGCACACAGTGGTACTGTACTGCACTAGTGAACTGAAACACTTCACTCATCTAATCAAGGCTGTCCCAACTCATCTGAAAAATAGCATAGTGTGTTCGATGCACAAAGAAGGATTGTCAAACCAGATGCAAATATTACAATAGGAATTCTTGACTTGACAGGTTGTCTACACAAGGGATGAGATATTATGCCTCACTAGAGAGCAATAAACAGCAGAGAGATAAAATAACAACACTCAATCAAGAGGAGCAGTTTCTCCAGAGAATGTTGTGTATTTATTTTGTATTAAAATCCTCTGGTTCCTGAGTAATCCATGAAGTTTGAAAACAATCAATGTTCTGCGTCTTATGTTTTAGTTTCACAAACCAGTGACTGATGAGGTAAACAGATATGATGAACCAGGAAAGGATCCTTTCATAAGTGATATAAATTGATATAGCTTAATTATTTAAACAGGGTCCCCTTTCCTTTGACCCTGTACAATCTGGCCTCACAGGGTGAGTGCCCCAGCCACCTCTCTAAGTTCTGTCCACCACTACTGTTATCAGCTGTCCCTTGCAGCCTATGGGGCCATAGGCAGTACAACACAGCAAGAGGATTTAGGGCCATTTGATCAGGGAAATCCCAGCAAGCTGGTGCAGGAGGCACTGGCTTCTGGTTACTGGGGACACTTAACTCTGGAACTTTTGCCTTGTTAAAAGAGACACAACTCCAGAAAGGATGTAACTCAATCCTCTCATGTGCAGAATCCAAGGCAAGACTCCTGACTGCCTAGATCTAAGGGGCTGGTATTAAGGGACAGATTCAGGTTTTGTTAGGTCTTAAGTTTAAAAAGCCTGGAGGTGTCATTAAAGAATAGCAACATTAGTAAGCAGATGGTTGGCCAATCTTCATCCTCTAGATTTTAGTCCATGGTACCCTTCCATTTCCCAGACATAAATCAGCATCTGTCTATTGTGTTTCCAACTGCAGAGAATACATCTGAAACTCTCTGAATGATTTCCCCAAAGACTCTGCATTATGCTTGAGATTAGAAGATTATTCTTCCCAGCAACAACTCCTCCTCCAAAAGCTGTTCAGTGGACTGACATTTAGGCAACAGCTCTCTGTACAGAAGTATCTCCACATAATTTTTCTGACAGCTTTTTCTATCCCTAAACTGACCAAATCATAAAATAGGTACCATTTCTTTTAAAAAAATGCATGGGAAAATGCTGTTTCATATTCATAATAGTATGTATCCAGACATTTAATCTATTTCTTTTGTTTTAAATAATTTTTGATTAAAAGTCACAAATTATTAAGACATAATCCCATCACTTGGAAGAAAGTTTTGCAATGCACATAGCCAACTCAAGTTTAGAGATCAGAATATACACAGAATTTATCCTAATAAATATAAAAGTCAAATCACCAATAAAGAAATGGTCAAAGAGATATGGATAGTCTGTTTATGGAAAGCAAAAACACAAATGTCCAACAGACATTTGGAAAGATATAATACATGACTAAAACTAAGTTGATGTAAGTCAAAACCACAATTCCAGTTCACATCTCTAAGCCTGGTGAAAGTATAGAGCCTTACAAGGCTAACTGTGGGCAACAGCATGAACTATGAGGAGTTCTGGTGAATGATTTAGCATTGTCTGCTGAATTCAAAGATGTATGTACCTTACAACCCTACCATGTCACTCCCAAAGTAACTTCGCACTGGCTCCAGGAGCCCATGAATGTTCATAGAATTATTTATAAAATAAACATTGCAAACTGTCTATATGCTTATTAACAGGAGATTCAATAAATGCATTTTGATACAGTTATGTGATGGAATAGTATGCACTAACAAAAATAACTAGCATTGTAAGGCAAACATTTATCAGCACACTGCTGGGTGGTGGATGGTCCTTCTAAATATCTATGACCTATGGTGGTGAGGAGGGAGCTTACTATGCCTGAGGACAAGAACTAGGGCTTTTGTGAAATGGTCTAGGGAGGTTGACATGTGCTGAAAATGAAGAAGAGTTTCATAACAGGACAGGTTGGCCAGGATTAGAAGAAGCTTCCCTCTAAGGCAGTGGTTCTCAACCTTTTTTAATGCTGTGACCTTTTAATACAGTTCCTCATGTTGTGACACCCAATCTTAAAATTATTTTCGTTGCTACTTCATAACTGTAAGTTTGCTACTGTTATGAATCATAATGTAAATATCTGTTTCCCGATGGTCTTAGGTGACCTTGCTAGCAGTTTTCAAACTGTGGGTCGCGACCCACGAGTTGAGAACTGCTGCTGTAGAGCCTAAGACCATCAGAAAACACAGATATTTACATTATGATTCATAACAGTAGCAAACTTACAGTTATGAAGTAGCAATGAAAATAATTTTATGATTGGGGGTCACCACAACCTGAGGAACTGTATTAAAAGGTCACAGCATTAAAAAAGGTTGAGAACCTCTGCTCTAAGGGAATAAACTGTCTGTCACTGGAGGTGTCAAGTAGGGGTTGGGCATCTTCATGGGCAGTATACCAAGCACTGGATACCAGTAGTGTAAAGATGGTCTTTGTGATCTTTCTTCCACACCCAAAGACCCCGTGGTTCCATGATTCAGTGACTTTGTAAAGCATGATCTAAAGAGGACAGGACTGAATAAATAACCAAATGGTGACACATCCATGCCATACAACACGAATAAATCTAAAAACACATGCTGAGTAAAAGAAGCCTTGTATGAGGGGCTTCAAACTGAT
The DNA here is from genome assembly GCA_004026805.1 of Lasiurus borealis. Classification (NCBI taxonomy): domain Eukaryota; kingdom Metazoa; phylum Chordata; class Mammalia; order Chiroptera; family Vespertilionidae; genus Lasiurus; species Lasiurus borealis. Next base: position 55,603 of record PVJN01002784.1, on the reverse strand, counting down.
TCCATTTATGTCATGTTTCAGTTTCTGACTTTTTTAAATGGGAAAGGTACCAAGTAATGGAAGATAAATAAAAGCTAAAGACTAAGTGTAGAAGAAAATTTATTAGTACGGAATCATAAGAATTTACATAAGAACCTAATTAGAATTTACTGATACTCCTATGGATCTTCAGTGAGACTCAATGGTGATAATTCAGAAAGAAATTTTGTGGAAGCTAAATTTATAGGTTTCATACTTACATAGCTCCATTGGTAATACTCAATATAAATTAAAATACCAAAGGTCTCCCTTGCTTAGACTATTACCAATTCAAAATAACATGTTAGGATTGTCACAATATTACATTATTTCATCATAAATACAACTAGTAAAATATATATTTCTTCTCCAATCTTAATGCAATTACTTGGCAATATATTGAAAGTTTTAAAACCATATTTAATTTGCCTTGGTTCTGAAATGCATATTGACTCTGTTCCCTTTTCACATTTCTCCATGTCCAATGTCAGTACCCTACTCAATGCTGCTGTCAGAAATCACCAAAATGTTCTCACTATAGGCAACTAGCCCATCCTCCAGTTAGTAGTGTGCTGGAAAATGAATAATGACTAGCTCTTTGAGAGAAGGGAAAATCCTGATTTGTAAGACTTGCTCATTACTATGGTGTAAATACACACACCATGGTTAATTTCAAGCTTCCAATGGAAGATCACTGAATCTGGAGTTGGGAAGAAATTATAATAAATTGACTCTCCCACAAAAACTGTCTTCATACCATTCCCCTCACTACACCCAATACGTTCTCTATAAGAACACGGGATGAGGTTTTTTTGTTGTTTTTTTCTTTAAAAATCACACTATCTGGGGCCTGTTTAAAAATAAGTATTGATTATTTTTACTTCTCCCAACCTCTTTCAATTTTTTCCTGCCCCTAGTCTTCACAGAGTATTTGGACAAGCTGCTGTCTGTGCTGGAAAATTCTACCTTTACCTTTTCACATAATTAACTAATATCCTTCAGATCTTATCTCAAGAATTACTTCCTCAGAGAACGTTTCCCTGACATCCTTGGTTATGATAAAGCCCCAGATTAAAGCCCTTATAACAGGATACTACCTCTACATTATACCTATCGCTACATATACAGCCTTGGATTTCTTGATGCAATGAACTAAGAGGTGTCTCCCTGACTATACTCTTAAGTTTATGAGACAGCACTTGATTTTCAACACTAAATCCCCAGCCCTGAGCACAGTACCAAGAACAAAGCAAACACTCAAGAATTAGATGAGTGAGTAAATGTGTACCTAAAATTATAAATGAATATGCTCCCCTGAAATTTGTAGAATTGAAGATTAGATGATAAGAGGAATCTTTGATGTGACTTTCGTAGGGTTACAGAGTTTGTGTAACAACTTTATAGATGACATTGGAAAGTACTTAAGCTTTTCCAAATGTAATAATACATTATTCATTAAGATAAAATAAAAAGAGCTGACAGAACTTTAAGTGTTGTCCTTAAGAACCTATCTAAGTAAAATAGGTTACTTTTAGCCCTTCTAAAAAATATGACAATCTGTACTAAATGATGGCATTTGTACCCTTTCAGAAGCAGCTCAATAAACTTTCTTTATGTCAAAAATGAAGCACTACAAGGAGGCCTTAAACCTGGAATACATGCAGCATATTTAGCTAATGCATCATTTCAACAAATTGAAACAATAAGCTGAATGTCTTAGGAAGTTTAGATTTCTCTCTATAAAATAAAAACATGAAAATTGACAAAAGTAATAGAATAATTTATCTCTCTTATAATCACCTCTATATGTCTAAATTTACAATGAGTATAAAATCCCTTCGCCAAACAAGAGCAGGCTGTGGGCTAAATGCCCCCTCCCTTCCTCCTGGCCAACACTGTCCCCAATCAGCTCGCCCCACCACAATAGGCCCACAGCCCCTCCCCGCAGCCCATCCACCCCTGATCACACACCCCACCCCAGTAGGAAGTAGGGTCGGCCCACCAACTTCCTGCAACTCCTTTCCCCAACAGTTTACACCCCAAATCAGCCACCTTCCTAGCCCCTCTACCCAGCCACCTTCCTAGCCCCTCTACCCAGCTGGACCTGATTCCTATGGGCCCCCCTAGTCCCTCCCCCAGCCAGCCCACCCTGATCATATCCTACACCACACTAGGGGGTGGGGCTTGCCAGCCAACCCTCTCACCCAGCTGACCATGCCCTTGATGGGCCCCCACTAAACTGATCAGCCTGCAGCCTCTCCCCCCAGCCGGCCCCTCCATTTTACACCTCCCACCCCAATAGGTAACCAGCTGGCCAAACTCCTGCAGGCCAGCTACCTGCCCAGCCCACCCAGATCAGCCCCGCCCGCAATCCAGATCAAAAGTAGAGCTGCTGGCCATGCTGGCCAACCACCCATGGTCCTTTCCATGGCTGGCCCTAACCCCAATTGGGGGTGGAGCCCACAACCAATCCCCCATGGCCCCTTCCCCCAGTCACCTGCCCTGATTGAGCTCAATTGGGGCAGGCTGGCTGGCCAACCTCCCACCATATCCTTCTTCCAACAGGCCCAGCATAATCTGGCCAGACCTCACCCATGCACGAATTCATGCACTGGGTCTTTAATATTTCTAATAAAAACATAAAATAAAAGTCAAAATTAATCATGAATGTCATTTCTATTGTTCTCTTCAGAGTTTGAATTTCATGTATATTTCATAAGCTACTCAAAGCACATAATTGTGATTAGAGAAATGTATAAATTTGAGTGTGGCTAGATATATGGACATATTGTTAACATTAGGATTTTATAATTTTATAAAGCTCTGCACTAAAAGCTTTTTGATCCCAACACCCCATGCTTATAACAAATAACTGAAAACTGTATACTTATTTTGGATCACAAAGATTTTTTTATAGCAAATTTATCCTTTCTATGGTATTCTCTGCTACCTTTTATTACAGACTAAAAAGTAGAGTCAAATCCGTACCTTTGTTTTTTGAATGAAGATATCCTATCTAATAAAGAGAGAATATGTTAACTGACCATCACTCTGACACAAAGATGGCTGCACCCATTGCTGAGGCCAAGTTCCCACAAGGAGCCTTAATGAACAATCAACAAGGACCTGAGGCTATGCCCTCCCCTGCCCCTGTGGGGCTTTACAGGGGACCTCAGGCCACGGCTCCTACCCGAGCACCAGGCCAAGAGACCTGATGCTATGCCCCCTGCCTGGATGGGCTTGACAGGAGACCTCAGGCCACACCCCCCACCCAGCTCGGCTTGACAGAGGACCTCAAGGTGCACCCCCAATGCTAGGTCAGGGGAACTCAAGCCACAACCCCATCCAGTGAGGTTTGATGGGAGACCTAAGGCTGCAACCCCCTCCCTGGTTCTGGACTAGGCGACATGAGGCTATACCCCCCACACCTGGCAGGACCTGATGGGGAACCTCAAGGTCATGCCCCCACCGCAGTCTGGGCTGGAGGAAACTTAGGCCACACCCTCCATCCTGGTACCAGGCCAGGGGACTGTAGGCTATACCCCCTTCCTCGTGGGGCTGACAAGGGTGGGACCTACCCAGGTCTGGATCTAGGTCAGTTGGGTGGAGGGATGGACAGGTTGGGTCTCACGTGATTTTGAGGTGCCTGAATGTGGGTGGGGACTTGACTCTGGGTCCTGTGGTGTGCCCCAGACTCTGACAGGAGGAAGGTTTTCATATATATTTTACTATATTTCTTTCATCTCTGACACTTTTATTATAGAACAAGGTCAAACAGCAATATTAAATTATTTTCTCAAATTAATTTCCTTTAATGTGCATGAATTTCATGCATGGGGCCATTAGTTTTTAGATATATCAACAAGAGAACAGGTCTGCCTTCTCCCACTATATTACTCAGATTGAAGCTTTCCTTCCTAAAAGATTTAGATATATTCTCCCTATAACTTGCTATACTGAAAACAGAATATTTCATTCTTAACAGTAATGCATTATACTTCCTTCATTCCTTATAGAAAATGTCTTAAAAATTATAAATACATGAGAATATTTAAAAACAATTTGTAAAAATTAGAATATTCTTCTGCAGACTATGACTAAAAGGGGGTAAGGTTATATAAAATGTTTTAGTGAAAAAATAGTTCTAACATTCTAAAAGCATATACCAATACAATGGTATAATTAAAACAAATATTCTGAGTTTATTTTCATGAATTTATAGCAATATATCAATACATGTGACCTAATGTTAAATAATCATATATCTAACTGAAATCCATGTCTTTCATTAGATAAATAGCATCTGTTGCCTTTATACCATCATCGATCTCTTAGGTGCATATTTTACCACTTGACCTAGATTATGACATCCTCAAAAATACATTATCTTACCAATTTTTCTTACGTAAACTCTAATGTAGAAGCCCATATACTGAGATTATTGCAGTTCTTAGTGACAGATGTGCTGAGATTCTAATTATATGACTCTTTGAGTCCTATGTTTCAAAGAATCAATGGAATTTTTATGCATTTATCATGTAAAACCTGTAAAATTAAAGGGAAAATTTTACAGAGAAAAATAATCCCATCATGAATTTAAAGGAAATACTAGTTATTCAAAGATATAATGTCTCAACTTACAGCATTCTCATACCTTACTACACACAGAACTTGAATAATTACAAAGTTAGTACTTATAAAACTACATTTCATTTTCAAAATTTAGCTATCAGCTCTTAATGTGTGTATAAATTTTTGGGGACACTATATATAATGCATTTGAGTTTTCAAATGTAATTCACTTGGTATATATGAGGTGTAATTTTCCTTTCATGAGACAAAAAATGGCTTTTGGATCCTAAAAATTAGAATATATTAAGAGCAGTTAAATTGTTTTCACTTTTAGATTGTATTAAAACTGAATTACAATCATTTCTATCTGAATTGGTTAACACTTCTCTCTATAATAAGAATATTAACACTATTTTCATTCAACCAAATATATACATTGCTCCATTTGAACTCAACATTCTTCAAGGTTACATTAAGGGATGTTCTAAATGATTTCAGAAAGAGTAGCAGGCATTTCATTCTAGAGAACTTTGTCTCCAAGAGTTTATTCAGTAGAAAGACATCAGGAAACAAACATTATTATACAGTGTTATCAACAGGGGAAAATAACAGGTGCTTTAAGGGAACCCTTTCTCACTGATGAAGTGGCCAGCCAGCAATCCTTGGCCACATCGTACATAACCTCGTTTCCAATCTTAACGAACGTATGGCAATACTTTCACTGGAAACTCATCAGTAGGTTTTCCCTTTTCACTGAATGCATTCCCAGAAATAATCCTAATTTATTTGATATTTGAAACCCATATAGCTCACATTTATGACCATGAATTTAGTTGTCTCTTATTATTATAATAAAGAAAATAACTATAATTTATTCAATATAAGATCAATCTTAAATATAAATTAAATTATAAAAATGAAAACCAACTTTAACCTTGGAAGTTTATATTAAAATATGTTCATATTTTAGACCATTAAATCCTACAACTACAAAATAAGCAATCCAAGAACAGTGCATCCACATTCCCAGGTAAGGAAACAAAGTGCTTCAGAGGACTCACCCAAGTTCTGAAGATAAATTAACAACATGACCCCAAATACACAAAGTTGGAATCCACAGAATTTACTCATGAGACAATAGACTGATTTTTAATGTTGTGCAAAATTTACTTCTGCACTCTAACGTGATAGATAGTATTGATACATTCATTATAAACCATGACTTCTGAGCAATCTAATTCAGTTATCTACAAGTTTTAAAAAGCTCTAAAAATCAAATGATCAACTTACTGTTTGGAAGGTTCAAGGAATTTTAGCTCTTCTCCTTTCCTCATTTCTATTGTTGGTTCCATAGGAGTGAGCACTACGGCAGCACATGAGACTACAGAGTTGTATGATTCCTCCCGGCAAACTGTCGTTATTAAAAGAATTCATTGTAAATGTCAAAGTTATATATTAACTACTCTCACTTCCCTTTTTTCTACTACTTTTTCTTTTCAGTCAAATTAAAGAGATAACTAAACTAAAACATTAATTATCATTATATTATCCTTAATTATATTTTCTAAACTAAGTCATCACTCACTAGGCATTGCCAATATTTTACACTTTCATTAAAAAAGCTTTTCATTGAAGAATGAGAAGAACACAAATCATACACAGCTAAATTAATCTTTGCAACATGAGTACATCTGTTTAATCAGCATTAAAATCAATGAATAGAGCCATACCTGGTTTGGCTCATTGGATAGACCATGGGCCTATGGACTGAAAGGTTTTGGGTTCAATTCCAGTCAAGGGCACATGCCTGGGTTGTGGGCTTGATCCCCAGTGTGGGGCTTGCAGAAGGCAGCCAACCAATTATTCTTTCTCATCATTGATGTTTCTCTCTCTCTCTCCCTCTCCCTTCCTCTGTGAAATCAATGAAAATATTTTACAAATCAATGAATAGGGCATCGCCATGCATCCTAAAAATCCTGTGGTACCCCTTTCTAATGACTATTACAGCCTCCAAACTTAGCCATTATAATTACTTACATAACCACAGATTAATTTATCTACTTTTAAGCTTTGTATAAATTAAATCATACTTTTGTTGGTGTACTCTTTCTTGTGGCTTATATCAAATTGCTCATTGTTATACTTTCCAATGAATGCTATATATATATATATATATATGACTATATATGTGGAGCAAAAGTATCTATAAGCATGCAAAACAGAGCTTATTTTTTAACTATTAAAAAATAAAAACAGCCTATAGAACTACTTTTGCCTGACCCAATACACACATACATACACACACACACAAACACATACATGTTTTATTGGTTATAGACATTTGGATTATTTTTAGTTTGGGCTATTTCAAAATGTCTTTAAACTTTCTTATACTATTTTGGTGCATAAATATATTTATATTACAAAAATCCTTATGAATTGCTCTTAAGGTATGTTCATATGTTTTATGTTCAGCTTTTATCAACTGATTGTACTAACTTGCATTCCCCAAAATAGAATAAGAATTTCAGTAGTTCTGCATCTGTTTCAACACTTGGGTTTTGTCAGGTTTTTCTTTTTAAAAATGTAATATTGTATTAATTTTATTGCTATATACAAATTTAGCATCTTAAAATAATATACATTTCTTATCATAGATCTTCATGTTAGAAGTCTAGGAAGGCTAAATTGTGTTCTCTAGTTAAAGTCCTTCAAGGCCATTGTCAAAATGGTAGCAGATTTTTGGACTTATCTAAAGAATCCATTTCTGAGCTTGTGTATGTTGCTAGCAAAATTTAGTTTCTTGCAGTAGTGGGATACAGAGACCTGTATCCTACTATTCTGAGCTCCCTGACACCAGTGAACCACAGCCTGTCTATCTCAGCACCAGAGAACGCCCCTCACATTGAGGACTTCTCATGCTTCAAATCTAATTTCTTCTTTCCTAACAGCTGGGGAAAATATTCCTCTGCTTTTAAAGGACTCATGTGATTAGTCTAGATTATATCCTTTTTTTATTACCTCAAAGTCAACTGATTAATAATCTTAATTATAGCTGCAAAATCCCTTTTACCATGTAACATAACATAATTATAGTAGTGAAGTCCTATAATTTCCCCAGTGGAAGTAATTATACCAAGGCTACAGTCATTTGTCATCTTTAGAATTCTGCCTACCATGGCTATTCCTGTAAATGTGTAGTGATATCACATTTTACTTTGCATTTTCTGATAACTAATAAATTGAATATATATACACACAGAACATACACACACACACGTATATTCATATATATATATATATATATATATATATATATATATGAATAGAGGATGGGGGGATTCCCTCAGCCCAAGGCCTAATCTCACAGAAATCCCTGGAGATCAGGCCTAAACTGGCAGAAATCCCTGGAGATCAGGCCTAAACTGGCAGTAGGGCATCCCTCTTACAATATGGGACCCTGGCTTCTAACTACTCACCTGCCTGTCTGATCACCCCTAACCACCTCTGCCTGCCTGCCTCATCACTCCTAACCACCTCCACCTGCCTGTCTCATTGCCCGAACTACTCACCTGAGAGCTTCATCATCCCTAACCACTTGCCTATCTGCCTGATCACCCCTGATCACTAGCCTGCCTGCCTGATCACACCTAACTGCCTCTGCCTGCCAGCCTCCTGCCTACCTTATTACCCCTAAAAGCCTCTGCCTGTCTGCCTCATTGCCTCTAATCACTCGTCTGCCTGCTTGATCTCCCTAACTGATCACTCCTGACCACTCACCTGCCAGTCTGATCATCCCTAACAACCCTGCCTGCCTCATTTTTCCTAACCACTCACCTACCTGCCTTATCTCCCTTGTCTCTGGCTCTGGTCATTACACAGGTTTGGTTGCTGGCCTTTTATTACAGAGAATATATATACACGCTCCTCATTTTGCATGATTCTGATATGCACAAATTTCAATTACATGATTTAATTAAATAAACAGATACCACCAAAAATATGTTTCAAATTTTAGTTAGCATGGTATATCAGCTATAACTGTATAAAATATAAATTTCTCTACTAGCTCTTCAGTCCACACATCACTATACAAATATGAGATGTGCTTCATGTTCATGTTCACGTATACTGCTTCTTTCTAAGTTTTTATGATTGGTCTTATGCTACTCAGTTTAAGCACAGACCTCAAAGGGTATAGTTGCATGGCTCCCTTGTCTTCCAGTGATAAGTCCATGTGACATTTTATAAAAATGAATGCTCTGAGAAAGGAATTTGCCAGTGGAAATAAAAGAGTAGCAAAGAAATGAAAACTGTTAGTGCTGAAAATGATATTTGATTTGAACATAAATAAAAAGCCAGTAATCACTGATCTAAGTATTCATTTTAAGAACTAAGAGCTAAACAACAAATTAACTTCCTCTCAATGTAGAAAGAGGGAAATACTAAATACAACATCACACATTAATGAATGGGAAGGCAAAAATATAGTGGTTGGGCCATGATGTGAAAGAGAAAGATGTAAGAAATGATCCCAGGTTCTTCAATTTTCCTATAAAATATTTGCTGAATTATTATTCTGCTTAGGGCTAGAGTCTGAGATATAAAATAGGTGACCAGCCCTAGCCAGTTTTGCTCAATGGATTGAGCATTTACCTGCAGACTGAGAGATCCTGGGTTCAGTTCTGGTTAAGGGCACATGCCTGGGATTCGGGCTTGATCCCTAGTAGGGAGCATGCAGGAGGCAACCAATCAATGATTCTCTTTCATCACTGATATCTCTCTCTCTCTCTCTCTCTCCCTCCCTCTCTCCCTCCCTCCCTCCCTCCCTCCTTCCATCCCTTCCTCCCTCCCTCTTTGAAATCAATAAAAATATAAATATTAAAAATGAATGAATGAATAAATAAAATAGATGACCATTTTTGCCAGGGTGAGTGGCTCAGTTGGTTAAAGTTGTCCCTGTACACCAAAAGACTGTAGGTTCCATTCCAGGTCAGGGCACATGCCCAAAGAGTGATGTGTAGGAGGCAACTGATCAATGATAAATGATGTTTCCCTCATCAATGTTTCTCTCACTGTATCCCTCCCCCCTTCTCTATCTGAAATCAATAGAAACATATATAAAAATTAAATTAAAAATAATAAAATAAAATAGATGCCCATTTTAAGCAGAACTGAAATTGAAACAAACTTCAGAGTGTTTCAAGGAGGGGCCCTGTTTTTTTCATTGTCTCTCCAGTGCCATAAAGCAGATTTTCTTTCTTTGTAAAAAAACATTTTAATTTTTTCTACTTATTCTTGGCATGAGTTTTGTAGCTCTGACAGACAAGTCCATCACAGGAGAGAGCAGAGAACTCTATTACCGTTTAAATTTACATTGTTGCCTAACCACTGCTAGACAAGAATTACATTAAGAACATTATTGATTTACTTCTCTGAGATAACACTAGCTTATTCAATAAACATTTAGTGAGCTACTGATATGTTCCAAGAAACATGATGAATTGATAGGGTAAAACTCTGGGCAAGAGAAATATCCCTTCTCCCAAAAATGTGTTTAATGAAGTTTTGATTTATTCTTCTAGAGCTCTGATTTTCAACCTTTTCCATCTCACTGTTCACATAATATAATTACTAAAATTCTGCAGCACACCAAAAAATACAATTTTGGCCAATTTGGGGAAAAATGATATCATTTTGATTCATTCATACCAGATAGCTACTGTTGTGTTGGTTCTTGTCATGTGTTTTTGTGTGTTTTATTTTTTTTTTGTGTGTGTGTGTGTTTTTGTATGTTTTCTTGACAATCTAAGGAAAAAGAGGTCAGGTGTTTCATGTATTAAAAATTTGTATTGTACACCAATTGAAAATCGCTGGGTTAGAGATATTTCTCAAATATTAGGGCAGTCACTCTCTGACCAGAGTAGGTAAAAGCATCTGCTGAGTTTTCTATAAGAGAATATGGAGTTATTAAAAAGAAAAAAAAATAAAGAAAATGCAGTAAGCAAATAAGAAAAATTTCAAAAATAAGAAACATTTGTTTACTCAAGGTAATTTGAATATCATTACTTAATTTGTATCATCTAGAGGCTAAAAGAGATGACAATGCACTCAAAGGTCTAAGGCATTAAAAACAATAAATAACTAGGCCAATCCTAGCTAATAAAATAGTAATATATAAATTGACCATTAGAAATAGTAATATCCAATAGTAATATCCAACACACAAAATGGCTGCCCCCATGTGGTCAAAGATGGCTGCCCCCATGTGGACACAAATGGCCACCAAAATATGGCCAGCAGGAGAGGGCAGTTGGGAGGGACCATAGCTGCAAGGGAGGGAAGTTGGGGGCGATCAAGCCTGCAGGGGAAGGCAGTTAGGGGTGACCAGGCCAGCAAAGGAGGGAAGTTGGGGGTGACCAGGCCTGCAGGGAAGGGAAGTTGGGGGGGACCCAAGCCTGCAGTAGAGAGCAATTGGGGAAGACCAAGCCTTCAGGGGAGGACAGTTAGGGACAAACAGGCTGGCAGGGGAACAGTTAGGTAACAATCAGGATGGCACGGGAATGGTTAGGGGGTGATCAGGCTGGCAGGCAGAAGCAGTTAGGGGCAATCAGGAAGGCATGTAGGCAAGCAGTTGGGAGTCAGCAGTCCTGGATTATGAGAGGGATGTCTGACTACCTTATAGGATCAGTCCTAAACGGGCAGTCAGACATCATTCAAGGAATCCTAGTTTGGAGAAGGTGAAGGCTGGGCTGAGAAATACCCCTCCCCCCCCCGTATGAATTTTATACACAGGGCCTCTAGTAAGAAAATAACTCCATTAATTGTTCTATATAAAAAAGTGACAATTGCTGAAACCAGTTTGGCTCAGTGGATAGAGCGTTGGCCTGTGGATTGAAAGGTCCCAGGTTTGATTCTGGTCAAGGGCATGTACCTTGGTACAATATTTCTCTCTCATTGACGTTTCTAACTCTTTCCTTCTCCCTTCCTCTCAGTAAAAAATCAATAAAGTATATTTTTGAAAAAAGTGACAATGTACCTGTCTGAAAATAAGTGGTTGGGAGCTCCATTTAAATGATTAAGCTTTTATATTTAGCTGAGATTAAACTACACTCAAGTTTCAATTTCTTTAAATTTCATTATCATGAGGTAAAAGAATTATGTAATAAATGCAAGTTAGGCAATTAAGTAATGGAGAAGTTATGATTTCAAAATATAGTGAAAGGAATAATAAATGGGAATAATACATTTTCCAACAAAAAATACTTCTAGGCAGTTATAATTATATAAACACCAAAAATAATCAAACCTTCTGAGAGCTTCTAAGTCAAAAATCTGCAATTATTAGAGCAGATTAGAAATAATTTCTGGTTTAATTTCATGTATTTATTTTAATTTAAGTATTTCTGGTTAAATTTAAATTTAACAATTTAAATTTAAAAAACATATTCTACAACCATATTGTGTAAGAATAATATTATTTTGGGAATCATTTTAACTAACAATATTAGTTTCCTATATATAATAAAGTTATTTGGCATTATGTACCTTACAATATGAACACCTCATTAATTCTAGTAATTATCTATCACCATATAAACTTATAACAATATTCTTGACTATATCCCTCTCTCCTCTTCACCCATACTTCCACTTCCTCCCTTCTGGTAACCATTCTTTTGGTATAGAAGTCTGTTTTTGTTTTATTTTTATTTTATTTTTTCCCTATTGCCCTCCCCACACTCCAGTACATGCCCTCACCTGTCTTCCCTCCCCACCACCACCCACCCTCATTGCCCTGTATCCACTGGCTATGCCTACATACATGCATAGAAGTCCTTTGGTGGTTAATCTCCTACAGGCCTCCTCCTTTCTGGTAAACATTCTTTTGGTCTATTAAGTCTGTTTTTGTTTTATAGTTACATTCCACATATAAGTGAAACCATATATACATAAAGCACATAGACACAGACAACAGTATGGTGACAGCCATAGAGAAAAGGGATAGGGTAGATGAAAGTAGGCAAAATGGTTTTGGGGGGTGATGGGATGGAATGGGGACAGAAAGATATTTTACTTTTGGTAATGGGCACAAGATCCAGTGTGCAGATGATGTTTTGTTGTGTTGTACACTTGAAACCAATATAGTTTTGTTAATCAATATCATACAATAAACAACTAAATAAATAAGAAATTGTGACACTTGTATTTCCAATACATACTCACATTTTATATGTACTTGCTTATGATATTAAATAAAACCCAATTCTCATTATATTACAAAAACAAACTTATAGTGAAAGTTTGGATGGATGAGAAAGAACTGGCAAAAGCAAGAAGCAAAGACCTTCAAATTAATTAAAACATAATTAAAATAACAATTTAAATTTAAAAAACATATTCTACAACCATATTGTGTAAGAATAATATTATCTTGGGAATTATTTTAAAATATGTGAACAATTGCATAAAATTATTAATATCCTAAACTAATAACTGATTTGAGAAAGAATACAGAAATAGAAATGAAATAACTATATTCTGGAAATTTTAAGCAAACCTATAAAATGTAAAAAGTAACATTAAATTTAGTCAAGCTTATCTCACATGTTCCAAATGTTTGTATTTTTATTGTTGTGTGCCAATAGTAACCTTTCATCTTGTTAAACTTTTGAACAATCAAGTTTATTAAAAATTTTGTTCCTCAAAATCACGTTTTTAACCAGCTTTATCTTCTTTGCAACAATTTACTTCTTTCCTCAACTTTTGCATATTTTCATCAATCTTATATCATGCAAATATTTCTAAAACAAAATTAAAATCTCACTAGTGATAGAGAAACATAGAACATTATAAAAGTGTTCAGTTTCTAAGGTTAGCAAATTTATTATATTTATAAATATTTTAATTGATTTTAGAGAGAGAGGAAGGAAGAGGGTATTAAAAAACATCCGTGTGAGGGCAGAATGTCAATCAGTTTCCAATCAAGCCCCAAACCCTGGCACATGTACCACCAGCTCAAGAACCAAACCAGCAACCCTTCAGTAAAAAAACAACACCCAACCAACTGAGCAACACAGGCCCAGGAAATCAAATGCATTTAGTATAACCCAAAGGCCATTATGTTTGGGTAATCAAAAATATATCCTTGGAACATTAAATGCAAGTAGAAATAATCAATGGCTTTCTAAATATCAAACAGGAAACAAGTATTTATTAATCTCTCCTGACTGCAGAGTAGGAAACTTAATGATTAAATGGGTATATTTTTTTGTTTTAATACATAGAAAAATATTATCTGATGAATATTATTAGTTGAACTGTGTGACCTCCCATTTATGTTGAGATCCTAAACCCCGGTACCTAGAATGTGACTGTACTTGGAGATATGACATTTAAAGAGGTAATTGCATTAAAATTAGGGTGGGCCCTAATCCAATATTACTCCATCAAAGCCCTCAGGTGGCCATCATCACCAATAAAAGGGCTTTGTATTTTGGCTGAGGCCTTAGACATCATAGAGCAGAAGGAAACTCCCACCTACTCCCTGTCTGAATTTCTGACCTACAAAAATGAAAGAGGAATGATGTTCCCTGTTTTAAGCCACTAAGTTTTGGGAAAATTTGCTACACAGAAATAGGTAAGCAACACACCCCTGTATAACATTTTTCATTAATAATGAAAATAGATTTTTATGCCCCAGGAGAAACTGTTTCATTAAAATTGTTACCTAAATGATAGAGAGGAGAACAAATTCTTGCCACAAAGACTTCCCCATATGTGTATGTGTAATTTATGAGTGAAAATTATAAAAACTAATAGATTAAATTTTCAATCAGCTTTTAAGATATATGTATCATATATATATATGACTATATAGTCTGGTGAGTGTACTGATTTTCCCAGTTATATTTCTTATTTTAAACTTAAGATCCTTGGAGATATTTTGCTATAGCAAATACAGACAAATAAGTGTCTGCTCTACCACTCCCAGCAATATTTTATGAATTTCCCAAGTACAAGATGAAATCATAGTTGTTATCCATTCTGAGAAAACATGCACTATAAAGCCTATATCATTTAAATAATGCTTAACCCAAAATGTCTGTAATCTAATATCATAAACTCTAGAACACAGAAAAAAAATAATTAAAAGGAGGAAAAAGAAGGTTATTGATATAGTCTTTCTATGTAAAAACCTAAGTGACTGTTACAACCAGTGACCAGAATGGGCCAGAAAGATTGGCACAACCAGTTGACCTGTCACTATGACATGAACTGGCAGATGCTCAATGCAAGAGCTGCCTCCTGGTAGTCAGTGCACTCCCATAGCAGGAGCGCCACTCAGCTGACCAACTCTCCCACCCAGCCCATCAGCTCTGTGGCAGCCACTCACTCCTTAGGTAGTCCTGCAGGTCCAATCTCTGGAGAACAAGCCAGGCACTGAAGGACCAGCACCCACAGCACCGCCAGTTCCATCCAGAGCAGCTGGCCTCCAGTACCTGAGGCCCCTCCCTAGATCTCTGCAAGGAAGAAACTTTATAAAAGCAGCCTCCAGGTGGCTCCTGATACCCACACAAATGTCAGTGGGATGTATGCAGATCCCAGGCCAGCAAGGGTATCCTACCACCAGCACGGAGGGCAGATCGTGTCCCATCTACCTCCTACCCTCCTGGGGAACCCACCCATGCACAAATTTATGCACCACGCCTCTAGTAGAATATAAAGAATTTACCAAGCATTCCTTATAGGCAATAGATAATGTCCACAGGGAAGGGTAGCTAAACCAAAATGTATTCTAGTATCATTCTTTCAAGATAAATAAGTGTGTCAACATTATACACTGTAAAGAAATACATTCTAGCCGAAACTGGTTTGGCTCAGTTGATAGAGTGTTAGCCTGTGGACTGAAAGGTCCCAGGTTCAATTCTGGTCAAAGGCATGCACCTTGGTGTGGGCACATCTCCAGTGGGGGATGTGCAGGAGGCAGCTGATCGATGTCTCTTTCTCATTGATATTTTTAACTCTCTATCCTTCTCTCTTCCTCTCAGTAAAAAATCAATAAAATATATTTTAAAAAATAATAATAAAAAATAAAAAGAAAAAAAAATACATTCTACCTGGATTTGTCAAAGGAACATGAATAAAACCACTAATAAATTTACATTATAATGTTATAAAATATCTTTTAAAATTATGGAGAAAATATTCTAAATATATGTTAATAAAACTATGTCAAATATAACTTTCCTAGATGTTTTCCCATTTATTATACAAAAGTATATTGAATTTCCATATGTGTCACCCACATTTCTTCACTTAGCCCAACATTGTTTTGCCTTGGGTATTTTCTTAGGTGTTTGTTGGCTTGTTTTTAAGGCTGATAATTATTACATACAATGCAATATGAATCAAGGCAATAATGCAAGTTTCAGTTTATAATCTTCATGGAAATGATAAACTAACACAAACTGATTAGTAGTCACTTTAAATATATAGTATCCTATGTAATTTAATTAAATAAAAAGATAACTTATTAAAAAAATTGTTAAATCTCTACAATATTCTAGGTTCAGAAGAAGAAAAGGTGAACAAAAACAGAAAAATATCCCTGTTCCTTTAGGGTAAAATTGCTATTTGATTTCAACAACATTAGAGATGTGCTGGTTTTGCTCTAGCCTACCCAATTTGGCCCAATGGACTGAAGGTTCCTGGGTTCCATTCCAATCAAGGGCAAGTTTTGTAGGTGTAGGCTAGATCCCTGACAGGGTTGTGTGCAGGAGGCAACCAAATGATGTCTCTCTCTCACATTGATATTTCTCTCTATGTGTGCCTCACTTTCCCTTCTACTCTCTCTAAGAATCAATGGAAAAATATTCTCTGGTGAGGATTAACAAAACAAACAATATGTAGCTGTTTACTACTCAGATTCTAGTAAGAGGAAATATTACAGGCATTTTTGTTTTTGTTTTTTCCTTTTTTCACAAAGATCTCAGTAAATCTCTTATATCTTTTAGTCCCTATTTTTGTACTAGATTAAATATCATCAACCAATAAGTAGTTACAGAGTACACAAGACTCTTTTTCTAAAGAGTCTTGTCATAGTCAATGTTATATTATCTCTTCTCGTCCCCTCCGTCTCCTTCTTCCTCCTTCCTTTGCCATCTCCTCAGCTTCCTCCTTCTTCCCACCCTCCCCCCCACTCTTCTTCTCTTCTTCCCTTCCTTCTCCTCCTCTCCCTTATCTTTCTCCTTCTCTCTCTTTCCTCTGTCCTCTTTTTTTTCAGTAACTTTTGGTTGACCAGAGCAAAAGAACAAGTATCAAATGAATTATTAATCTTTGTTGAAAAAATTACATCAGCTATGTGAAGAATCTTTCACAGGTTATGAGATATAATTGATAAGCAATTAGTTCTATAGTACTGATGGGTTATTTAACGGGCTTCACTTGCAAAGTATGAAGAGTAATATAATCTACATAATGTCCATCTTCACTTTCAAGAAATTAATTGTTCAATTATCTCTTTTAGAAAAACCCACTCTTCAGAATTTTATGAGTTACAAATCACAAAAATATATAAAAAATATAGTTTCAATAGGTGATTTAAATAACAAAAATGATTCAAATATGTTGCAAGTAATGGTTTTAGGCTGCTCACCCCTTGCTACATTAGAAAAAGATTCTGAATTACAAAAAAAGTAAAATCATCTTCCCTTTGCCTTCTCTATTGTGTTTTTTTTTCCTTTTTTATATTCTTTTTAAATCTTTATTATTCAGATTATTACATTTGTTTCTTTTTGCCCTCCATAGCTCCCCTCCACCCAACTTCCACCCTTCCCTCTGCCCTTACCTCCCTCCCATTGATCTCATCCATAGGTGTAGGATTTTTGTTTAGTCTCTCCCTGTACACCCCTCACCCCTTTCCCCCTGAGAATTGTCAGTATATTCCCTTTCAGTGCTTCTGATTCTATTATATTCACCAGTTTATTCTGTTGATTAAATTTTTAATTCACTTAATTTTTAGATTCACTTGTTGATAGATAGTTGTTCATAATTGTTTGTCTTTTACCGTTTTCTTCTTCCTCTTCTAAAAGAGTACCTTTCAGCATTTCATATAATACTAGTTTGGAGTTGATGAACTCCTTTAGCTTTTTCTTATCTGTGAAGCTCTTTATCTGCCCTTCAATTCTAATGATAGCTTTACTGGATAGAGTATTCTTGGTTGTAGGTTCTTGCTATTCATCACGTTGAATATTTCTTGCCACTCCAGTCTGGCCTGCATCTTTTCTGTTGAGAAATCAGCTGACACTTGTATGGGAGCTCCTTTGTAGGTAATGAACTGTTTTTCTCTTGCTGCTTTTAATATTCTCTCTTTGTCTTTGGCTTTTGGTATTTTAACTATGATGTGTCCTGTTGTAGTCCTCTTTGGATTCCTTTTATATGGGGTTCTGTGTGCTTCCTGGTCTTGTAAGTCTATTTCTTTTATCAGATGTGGAAAGTTTTCAGTCATTATTTCTTTAAGTAGGTTTTCAGTATTTTGCTCTCTCTCTTCTTCTGGCACCCTCAAAATTCTGATGTTGGTACTGCACCACTTCTGACTCCACTAAGCCCTAGTTTCAGGTGAAACCCTGGGGACCTAGACTCCTGTGGTCATGGAGCGCAAGGGAGCTGGAAAGGCAGCGATCTAGAGGCACTGTGCGCGCACAAACCGCTCCAGTGATTACCCAGTCATGTGAGACTCAGGGGCTGTGGAGGGCGGGGCTGACTGGAAGGCAAGGCGGTCCCTTAAGCCCTGAGACTCCACCTATCCCAAGCTCAACAGAGAGCCTTCTGTGGCTTTCAAGTCTGGTTTCATAAGGCTGAATCCAACACAGAAGTTCTCCCGGCATAGTGAAAATGCCAAGACAAGGGAAGGGATCACAAACAAAAGAAATGGAGGAAAATAAATGACTGGATATAGAGTACAAAACCACGCTTACAAGGTTTTTCAAGAATATCCTAGAAAAGTTGGATAAAGTTAGCGAGAGCCAAGAGGAGATGAAAAAGGACCAACTAAAGATGCAAAAGATCTAACTAGAGATGGAAAAGGACCAGCTAGAGATGAAAAAGGACCAACTAGAAATTAAAAATACACTGACTAAAATAAAAAATATTATACAGAGTCCTAACAGCAAACTAGAGAAAGGCAAGAATCAAGTCAAAAATTTGAAATATAAAGAAGCAGAAAACACTCAACTGGAAAAGCAAGAAGAGAAAAGAATCCAAATATGTAAAGATAATGTAAGAAGCCTCTGGGACAGCTTCAAGCGTACCAACATCTATTCTGTTTTATATGAGGTAATCAACTATTATTTTGGAATTTGTTCAGTCTATAGTTAAATTTCCACTTAGAATAGAACGTAACATTATCAACTAATTTGAGTATGATTTGGTTTGATAATAAAGAGGCAGACCATCCAAGTGTCCAACTTAAGTAAAAATATAGAAGCCAGAATAAAAGTGGCCTTTGAGGAATTTCACATAACTACAACCTCTGGTTGAGGCTGGTGAAAGTCAGGAAGTATAATTGAATAGATAAAAATCACATAGGGACCAGCGTATACTGAGCCATAAATATCAAGCCAAGTTGTTGGTATTTTATCCTTTGGGATCCAAGTTCTCAATTCATAAACAAGTGCTAAATTTCACAGGAACTAATCATGAATAATATATACTATCGTCCAGGCGCTAGAGGTACTGAATCAAATAAATCGATATATATAGCAACATTCTGCACATTCAACCAAATAGAACCAGTCACTGTAACAGCCCAGCATTTCCACAGGAACACCGCACTATTTAAGAGAGAGGAAAAAGGGAACAGCAGCAGCAATATCAAACTTCTCAATTTCCTCTAGGTCTCTCCTTAAGAGATTAGTTATCTGAAAGAATCAAACCTTTCATAGATTACTAACAGATCTCATAATTCTGAAGTAGTATTTTCTTTGTTATAACACTGACTTTCTTTAAGCCCCATAAATCTTTCTGGATGATGGAAGTCACGGCTACATTTTATGTCACTACCTTGTCCAGAAATTATATACATCTAAATAAGCATACTTTAGTTCACATTCCAAAGTAATTTGAAATTTCTGAGTCCACAAGATCTTGATAGATGCAATCACAAATTCTCCCTTTACATATTGATTGAACACCTTTTCTGAACAGCTGCTGCTGTCTGCCCAGAGGAAGTATCACTCTTGGAAAAGCTCTTTAATGTGCATGCTTAATAGTCAGATCCTTTGGCATGAGAAATAACTTGTACAGGTTCATGAATGATTTTTAACCCTTTTGATAAGGGTATTTTTCAAATATTACATGTATAAAAAATAGAAAATTATAATATTCAAATTCAAATTCTGAGATATATCAGAATTTTAATATATTTATTGTATTATCAATATTTTATTTGTGACCAAATAACATAGAACATGGATGCATTAGTATCAGAAAATGTCATTAATACTGTTCCAATCTTCCATCATAGAATATGATGTCATAATAATGAAAGCTTTGTCATTTATTATAGGAAGTACAAATATTAGCAAACAGGACCCCAGAATAGTGTCCATATTAAAAATGGATGCTAAACTTGTTAAAAAATTTAAAAGATGTGATTTTTTTGATAAGTTAGCAAAACATAAAATGGCTATAAGTAAAATGCCAGCTTTATAAAATTCCTGTAGGAGTAGCCCAGGGTCAATGTTTCAAATGATTATGCTTTAGCTTTACCCTCGCTTATCTTATCCTTTCTTTGTCATTTTGAAAAAGAACAAATGGCAGTTAAACATTATTAAAGTGTAAATAATATCCTCTAGCTATATACTAAACATGTCAGAGATTGATTCTCACTTTCAGCACCCATCAGAAACTTATGAGAACTTTTCTAGGCTTGTCTTGTTTTGCCTCATCTCCAAAGACTCTAACACCAGTGATTTCTATAATCTGCTATTAGATACAACCAATTTAACTATTCAGGGTATAGATACAAGGTACAAAAGCACCTGAACCAAACATGCTGACTCTCACAGGTGTCTCATAATTGCATTTTCATAATAAGTCTAATTTGAGTATTGGTGTTCTAAATTGAATCATTTCAACATAGATAATTGCTATGGACTGAATTATGTCTCCCCAAAATCTATATTTTGAAACCCTAACATCTAACGTGATGTTATTTGGAGATGGAGCCTTTGGGAGATAATTAAGTTTAGATGAGGTCATGAGGGTGGACCTTAATGATGGGACTACAGCCCTTATAAGAAGAAACACCAGAGAGATAATAGCAGATTTTTAAGACCCACTGCAAGAGGGTCACTGTAAGAAGGGAGTTGTTTACAAGTCAGGAAGAGCCCTCTCACCAGAAAATGACAATGTTTAATCTTTGATCTTAGAATTCTAGCCTCCAGAACTGGGAGAAAATAAACTTCTTAAACTACTCAGTCTGTGGTAGTGTGTTGTGGTGACAGCCCTGTACTAAATAGGACAATTACATAGACAAATTTTGGTAATTTTGAATATTAATAAAATTGTTTATATGAAAACAGCCTTAAAACAAAAAGGAAGCAAAATCCCAAATATTGAATTGTCTAGATTTTTCTTGGTTTGAGGAAGTCTCCAAAAGAAACTCAGATCCCAAAATGAGCTTCATAAAGGCTTCCTAAACTAAGGTAAAAAGTTTTAAACTACCTCTTTAAGACACTTCAAATCCTAACTTGAACCTAATTAACTGCTGTTATCTTTTCTCACCTATTACTACTGTCCTCTAGTCACAAGAAAACCCTTGAAGCTAAATTGCCTCTTAAAGCTAAAACTCCCTGAAAATAGGGCAAATCCCTTGCCTTAAAGAGATTTAAATGTTAATTCCAGGTCTCTGTATGACCTCGGAGTAAATACTTAAGAATTTGCAAAACCTACACTGAAGATAAACATTTCTAGGAGAAATTTTTAAAATAATCCTGTAAACAGACTGCTTCTGCTGAACTTGTAGGGCCTGCTGGGAACAGGACTTCTATAAGGACAATATGTCTGGAAGGCTGTGGTCAAGGCCATTTTTTGCTGGCTATAAGCTGAGCTCTGGAACCAGAGGGAGCACACAGCTCTTGTTTATGCTTGAGATGAAACTGAATTCTATCTAGGCAAGAGGTGTGCTTATGTGTACAAAGCAAAGAACAACGCAGTGACTCGGGTATTTTTATTATTTTCTAATGGACAATGCATGACAGTTTAAAAATCACACATAATGTAATTTTTCTTGTTTCAAATATGCTCATAGTGATAAGTCCATTATTTTGTTATTTGTATTGCCCCAAATAAAAATTCCTTTTTAATAATTTAGGACCAGAATGTAATCAACTTGGTCTTTGACTGTAGAAGGATAAATGACAGATAGATGGAAAGATAGATGACAGATAGATAATTGCATAATGAAGGACCCTGTAGCTGTCCTTTTAAAAGACAATATCAATTTTGATTAAGATCAGGGATGTTGATCTACCATGAAATACCTTGTTTTCCTTCAATAAATCCAATGCATTTATTATGGGGTTTATTTGAATTTTTAGATTACAAGTTTAAATTATTTTCACAAGTTTA
Organism: Lasiurus borealis; assembly: GCA_004026805.1. Classification (NCBI taxonomy): domain Eukaryota; kingdom Metazoa; phylum Chordata; class Mammalia; order Chiroptera; family Vespertilionidae; genus Lasiurus; species Lasiurus borealis. The sequence goes on along the minus strand of PVJN01002784.1, from coordinate 33,379 downwards.
TGTTATCTGGTATGTGAATTAGCCCTTCCTTTTCTTTTTCTACTAACATCATCTTTCATTATTGCTCTATTATAGTATTAACCAGTTTTTGTTTTGTTGTTTGTTTATGTTAACAATGTCATTTATAAGTATGTAGTTTTTATAGAATTAAATAAACATTATAGAAATATATCAACCTTTGCCTGTATAAGAATAAAAAAGCTATATAATAATGGGTGAATCAGATTTTTAAAGTATCCTAACTAAACAAAACAGGATATCTGTTTAAAATAAATGATTGCATTTATTGTCTCCCCATGTTAATTCCAAGAGATCTTGGTTATATAGATCCAAAAAGCATTGCAATCTACTCAGTTTCCTATAACTTTCACATTTCTGCAATTGTGCAAAGATTTTTTTTTTAGTTTCTTTTATTTTTTTTTAATTATTATTTAAGGTATTGCACATGTCTCCTTTTTCTCCCATCAACCCCTCCCTGGCTACTCCCAACCAGGTTTCTTAAGAGAAATGAAAAGGGCCTGTGAATTAGTAAGGACAAAGATAATGACATAGAAGTTAACTTTATTGAATTTTCTATATCAAGCATTGAGAAAACCTGTTTAAATGTACTATTTCATTTATCCCTCACAACTTCTTTAAGAAAATTTTATTATTTATCTATCTATCTATCTATCTAATTATTTACTAGAGGCCCAGTGCATGAAATTCATGCACTGTAGGGTCCCTAGTGGCTGTAGGGTGCCAGCCCCACCCGTTGGTCAAATTCCTGGAAGAACTCCTGGAAGAACTCCCAGAGGAACTCCCATTCAAGAGGACAATTTACATACTGTGCTTTTGTTATATAGGATTCATTTATTTATACAGAAATGTGGAGATGTGAATAAAATGCTCGCACAGCTAATTAAGTGGCTAATCCAGGACTTTAAACCAAGTCACTTTGATTGCAAAGTCCATGTTTTCACTTACTGTTGAAAAAAAATTTCCTATGACAATTAGCCAAAAGTAATAAAGCTTTTTGGACCTTAAATCACAACTAGCTATTCAATGACATAAGATCATTTTCATGCATTCAAACATAATATTTTCAGTTCTAGTACTTATATACCCAAATAATCAGTAGTATATTTCTCAGATTTAAATCACGTTAGTACATTAGAAATATTATATTGAGGCATAAACAGTCTGCTGGCCTCAATGTGCTGATGTGTCATACAAACAGGACAATATATAATGACTGTAGACCACATTATCTGCATTATCTCTAACCTTTCCTACAACCAGCAAATTTGGTTTCATTATCCCTATTTTAAAGGAAAGAAAGCAAATGGATTCAGGGATATTAACCAATTTTCCAAAGACAGCCACCTAATGAGTAAAAGGGGAAATTTAAAGATTTTTGCTCCCACCTTTGTATTCCTATCTCATCATACTATCTCTGTCCATTATGATGTATGTCAATTATCATTCAAGTTTCAAAAATATAGATATAAGTGTATATATATATATATATATGTAATTCATTTATACAGAGAGACATATACTAATATAAACACGTCCACATATATTCAATAAATATGTTGAATATAAATTATATCTATATTACATAATTTTTTAAATATGTATGGCATTATAAGTGACAGATGTATCAGTTTTCTTATAGTATAAACATACTAGATTTAGGGTCAGAAAATTTATTATTTTAAATAGATCTGATTTTAAGTATCTATATTACTTTAGGTCTCAATATTTTTGGAGGACTAAAAATTAGATGGTTTCTAACTGTCTTCTAGCTATAAGCTCTTATTCTCAGCTCAGTTTTTATTTTCTTTTTGAAATATAAGTGGTATTAAAAATGTCCCTTGATTCACAATATTCATATCATTCCTAGCTTAAACATAACTGCATCTTCTAGCTTGAGATATACTTTTGAGACATAGTTTTCTGCTGAAGAATCATAACAGCAAATTTATAATTATATGCCTTTATTTAGAATGTTGTTTGTTAAATTTTGTAAAAGGTAAGGCAAATTAGCTTCTAGAAAAGGACATTTTCATTTACCTTTGATGAATAATCCCATTAATCAAGGCAGGGTATCTCCCTCAGTATAACTGATTGTGCAGGTATACAAAAATAAAAACACAATCCTGTTGGTAAGAACTGCTATAGATTTTTTGTTATGAAACTTATCTGAATTTAGTCTTGACCTCTATCAAGTATATCTTACTAGTATATGTAAATGAAAATGTAATCTTTTACTACTCCGTGAGAATCTGGATACTAATATTTTTGTACTTTGACTTAAGTTAGGAACATTGTAATACAGTTAAGTTTTTAAAAGTATTTAAAATTAAACAAATTAACAAGATTAAAATAGTCCTTGTGTTTAACTAGCTTTATAGTTTCTAAAAAAGTTATCTTAAACTATTTTAAAGCAGGCATTAACAAGGAATATTTTAAATATATAATGAGTCTCTATCATTTACTGCCCAGAGAAAGAAAAAACATTAATGTTGATTGAAATGTTAAGTATCATTATCAGTGGCAGCCATAAATTACACAGCTTAAGTGAACTTAACATCTTGTCATATTTATGATATGCACAAATCAGCACAAATGAAACACTGCTAATCTGCCATCACAATGTTCCCCACCCTCTTGCAAAGACTAAAAAATAATTACAAGCCAAAGTAATAAATTGTAGTGGCCTAGTATTAATTTAGAAGAAGAATACAATCCTATTATCCCATTAAGCTTATATTCAAGAGATAAACATTCCACAGAATCCATCAACAGAACAAGCACTATACTGCCTTAAATTTTATTATTATTCCTCAATAAATAATAATTATAGGATATAAAATTTAAGAGGACAAAATACTTCAAAAATAAAAACATGGCTTCTGTTTCTTATATATTTTCTTATTTCTAAGAAGTTAACTAATTTTAAATTGAATGGATCAATATTAAACACTAGGATTTTTTTAAATCTCCATTATGTTGTTATTATTGATTAAACAAAAGCTTACAAAAGTTGGCAGAAAACTTTGACAAAAATATTAGTAAATTTGAATTTCTTCCTATTCTTCACAAGTATAAAGTTGCTATTTTTCTTGCTTCTTTGCAATGATTACCTATTAGTAAGACTGAGTAAGCTATAGTACTTTAAGCTTATTGAGACATTTTTTAATTGATTTCAGAGAGGAAGCAAGTGGGAGAGTAAGAGAGAGAGAGAGAGAGAGAGATCAATGATGAAAGAGATGGATTGATTGGCTGCCTCCTGCAGGCTCCACACTGGAGATGGAGCCTGCAACCCAGGCATGTGACCTAGCCAGAAATTGAACCTTGATCTACTGGTTCACAGGTTTATATTCAATCACTGAGCAATACTGGCCAGGCGCTTAAAATATTTTTAATGATGTTTTCTTATTAGACTCAAAAGTCAAAATTAAACTGCCTTATATTAAAAGAACATAATGAGCTCCAGTTGTTGTGCTCAGTGATTAGAACACTGTCCTGAGCACCTAAGGGTTAAGGGTTTGATTCCTGGTCAAAGGCATATATCTTGGTTGCAAGTTTGATCCCCAGCCCCATTTGGGGCATGTGTAAAAGGCAACTAATAGATGTGTCTATCATGCGGTTTTTCCCCTCCCTCCCCCTCCCTCCCCATCCCCCTCCAACCTCCCCCTCTTCCTCTCCCTCGCCCTATCCTCTCCTCCTCCTCTCCCTCCCCCCCTCTCCTTCTCCCTCTCTCTCTCTCTCTCTCCCTCTCCATCTCTCTCTCCCTTGCTCTGGTTCACTCATGCTTTCCCTTTTGCTCTATTTCTCCCTCTTTCCTCCCTCTTATTTTCCTCTCCCCTCCTTCCTTTCAGTCTATCTAAATATCATTGGAAAAATGTCCTTAATTGAGGATTAATAACAACAAATAATAATATAAAATTTTAAAAATCATGAAAATGAAGAAGAGGAAAGAATGAGAAAACTGATGATCCTGACATAAGACTACTAAGGTGCTTTTCACAATCATACAGAGGACAATACACGCACATAGATGTCTAATAAGAAAATAAGAAAAATAAAGTAGAGGCAGGAGTCTGGAGTAGCGTTCAATAAGAAAGATAACCTAGCAAAAAAGTTGTGTGAACTCTTTCAAACCCAACTTTGATCATAGTTTCCCCATGTGTAGAAAAATCTTTACCAAATCTCCATCTACTCATAAAATAGAGTATAAATTCCCTAGTCTGAGCACAAGCTTCCTCCAACCATGTGCCACTAGCTTCACAGGCTCATATCTCATCCTGCTCTTGCATCACACCAGACTACCTGCAATACCTTGATTACCTTTGTTTCTGGTCTTTGCCCAAACCATTCGCCTGCCTTTAATGTGCTGCTCCCTTTCCTATTTTCGCCCTGCAAACTCCCCCTTATTCTTTAAAACTAAAATCAAGTGCTATTTGTTGAGCTTCAGTTGGGTTTTAGTAGGTGCTGTGGTTCCTAACGCTGTCACAGCATATTCTAAAGACTCAGGAATTTTATGTCATAGTGAGGCTATAAGCCTGAAGAACATGATGACCCCATTTTCCACTGCCTAAGAATATCTAGAGATATGAAAGGGCTAAAAACTCATCTTCCCAATTAAAAAATGGAGAAGAGTAGAATTATTTAAGTATTAGAAACTAATAGTAAATTGTTCTATTGTATTCTTCAACCACTTGCAAAACTGTTTTCATATTAAAACCAAATGTGAAGAATACTTTTGCTTAACTTCCAAGAAAAAAATAAAAAAGGAAGAGAAAGAAATGAGAAAGCTTGGCTGTGAACTGACATTACTAATGTAAACCAAAATTCTAAAAAGAACCTGACAAATAAAAGAGAAAATAACCTAAAGAGAATACAGAAGACAAATAAACAACTAAAAAACTGATTCAACCATAGTTGTGATTGGAAAGTAGCAAATTCAAGTAATATAAACATTTTAAGTATCAAAATAGCAAAAACCTGAAAATGATATCAATTCTAAAGAGAATATATCATAGTTTCCCACATACAGCTATTGATTTATAATTTATCTTATCATCTAGACATATAATATGTCAGTATATAGCTAGACAATCAAAATTACGAAAATTTTTATCCAAAAATTCCATTATCTTCTCTCTCCTATAAAATTAGAGTGCAATTTTTAGTAGAAGAGTACAAATGAAGACCTCATAAGAGAAAAAGATACACAACTATCAAAAGTCTGACATCAAATAAATTTTCCAAAAAATTATTGTACTTTATTTTTGAGACTTCAGTGTTATGGTAAAGAGCCTGGCTCTGGATGTCATGCCATCCAACTTGCTGGCCAGCCCACTGATTTGTTTCAATAACTCCAAAATATTCAATATTATTTTAAGAAATAATTCAGTAATATTTATTGAGTAAAATGTGTGTGAGACACTATGCTACTAGTGGTACTCCTGCCATTATTATCATGTTATAGATAAGAAAACATTAACAATTTCAATGCCTTGGTATTTTTGGAAAAATAGTTTTGACATCATGAATTCCCATACAGGGTTTGGGAGAACTTTCAAGAGGCTGCTGACTATACTTTTAGAACTATTGGTCTAAGAAGGTCATAATGGTAACTCCACCTCCTTGAAAAATAAGTCAATAATAATAAATTTCATCAGGATAGACAGAGCCTATGGAATTTTTTAAGAGGTATGTGTATGCTGTTCATAAAGAAAAAAGAGAAGACAGGAAGCCCCCCAAATTAATAACGCTTAGCAAATGAAAGAATGGACTTAATTTCTAAAATGAATAAAACAAAGGAACAAATTTTCAAGGGCTAACAATTAAAAAGTAGGGATTTGGTTTGGGACATATTCCAGTGGCCTAATTGATATCCAGGGAGATCTCAAGTAGATAATTAATATATGTGTTGAGTGCAGAGAGATTTCTGAGCTGGATATAGAAACTTGAAGCTGTATGCATTAACCGACACAAAGCTAGGAGACTGCATGAAATAATCAAATGTACAGGTGTAAGCAAAATTTTTAAAGATGTGGGAACTCAGCCTAAGAACATAACCAATATTTAAGGAGTAGGGTGATGAGAAACACCCAGCACTGGAAATTTTGATGTAGACAGAAAAACAATTAAAGGTAGATTCCTAGAAATCAAATAAAGAATTTATGGAAGAAGGAATAATAACTCATGCTTACAAAATGTTTAATATTTTCATATTCAGTATTCCTTGTTTACTACAATCATTACCTATCCTATATAATAAAGTGGTAATTGCAAATCACTCCAATGCACAAGACAGCTGTCCGCATGAGGTCAAAGAGGGCCACCACAAGATGGCTGGCAAGGGAAGGCCGTTGTGGGCAATCAGGGCAACAGGGGAGGGCAGTTGGGAGGAAAGAGGCCTCTAAGGGAAGGCAGTTGGGGGCAATCAGGCCTGCAGGGGAGGGCAGTTAGGGGCAATCAGGTTGGTAGAGAGGTAGTTAGGCCTTGATCAGGCTGGCAGAGGCATGGTTAGAGGGTGATCAGGCTAGCAGGCAGAAGCAGTTAGGGGCAATTAGGCAGGCAGGTAGGTGAGCAGTTGGGAGCCAGCAATCCTGGATTGTGACACGGATGGCCGACTGCCCGTAAAGTTAGCCATCCCTCGAGGGATCCCAGATTGGAGAGGGTGCAGGCTAGGCTGAGGGACACCCTCCCCAGCTCCCACCCCGTGCACAAATTCCGTGCATTTGGCCTCTGGTATCTTATGATTTAGATATGCATTTTGCTCACTTTATAGTAAAGAAAAAAACATTTTAAATGTGGTTAAGTAGCTAAGTGCACAAAGGTAGTGTCAGAACTGAGGATCAAAAAGAAGTGTGGTTGATTTCAGATTTGAGTGATTAATAATAGACAGAAAAAACAATAGGTGATTGTGCAGGACAAAAGCTAAGCCCCTCTACCTGTTTTAAATCCAGAAAAGTAAATTATCTTTATAATTGCCTCTAAGACTTTATTCTTTTAATAAGAAGATTCCTGCCATAACTGTTTCAATATTTTAAAAGTTTAATGCCACAAATTTTAACTAATTACTGTCATGCAATAATTAAAATTGCATTCACTCATTCTTTTTTAATTTAAATTCTTTATTGTTTAAAGTATTACTTATGTCTCCTTTTCCCCCAATTTGACCTCTCCCTGGCTGTTCCCATTCCCAAGCACATACCCTCATTCCCTTACTGTCTGTGCCCTTAGGTTATGCTTATATGCATGCATACAAGTCCTTTGGTTGATCTCTTATTCCTCTCCCACACATACACATCCCCTGCTCTCCCTATGAGGTTGGATGGTCTGTTCCAAGTTCCTATGTCTCTGGATCTATTTTTGTTTATAATTTATGTTGTTCATTATATTCCACAAATGAGTTAATCAAGCGATATTTATCTTTCTCTGCAAAATAAGCCAGTTGGAGAAAAATAAATATCATTCATTCTTCTCGCCATTTTAAGGAATTTTCTTGTGCCACAATGTGTTTATTCTCCAGTAATATCCATGACTGTCAGGCCCATGGGGAGATCTGGGGGTTCTAGAATGAGAAAGTCAGGCTGGCGCTCAGCAGAGCCACCAAGGATGCCAGGGGGACCTCATTAGTGTCTATGGACATGTCCAGAGGATTGCTAAATTCCCCCCTCTTAATATCTCGAAATCGATGGCATCCAAAGACTTTAACATTGTAACAGTGGATAGGAAACTGACATGGATGTCATTGCTTTATTATGTTTGGAGCTATCAGTGACAGGAGACTTGCCCCACACTTGGACTCTCCAGAGTTCTATTCCTATCAAAGGCAAGTTTTGGGGCAGTTTTCCTGAAGATTTACAGAATATAACTAAAGATGAATTATATATACTCCTTTATTTTAGTCTTCTTTCTAACCATACTAATTCCTTTGCAGAGCCAGTCAGATCCATATAACTTTAACTTCACTCACAGCTGAGATGTTAAGACCTACTTTTCTTCCCTGAGCTGTTAGCAGTAGACATTTGTTTCTATGTTACCATGACAGTGTTTTTTATCACTACCCTTACTTTAAGGTCTGGTCATCAGATTTATCAATGTGAATGTATAGCCAGGTTAACTTAAATGATTCCTAAAGCTAAGGGTTTTGTTTTTATAAACAATATCAACTGAATCACTACCATCAATTTACATAACACTTGCTTGAGAGTTGCAGTTTGGAGACTTGTTTTCTGTTACTTTTTTTCAGGCGCAGAATGTTTTGCTCATGACTCACTAATGTTATCCATCTAACCAAATAAACATTTCTCAGATTCTTGTGATTATATCCTATTTCTTCCTCTATTTTTACATTTATTTCACTGGAGAGTAGAGTTAGATATTTGAGTGGGTTGAGATAATAAAATGTGTAGATTGTAGGAAATCATTACTTCTTTCAGGCTAAAGGTGGAAAAAAGAACATAAATCAATCATCTCTGTAAACTGAGCCTCTTGTGAAATTAAAAAGAGCCATCAATTTCACCATTGAAGAACTTTAGTTATTTGACTGGAGCAAATTCAGCTATAAGGTTGCTTTCCCTCAATATCACTATTTTTATTCCAGTCCTGCACCCATCACTCCCTCCAAGGAAATTTAAACTATTAAAATGTGAGCTTTTAGTAAAACCCTTCTTTCTTTAAGCCAGCATTACAGAGATAAAGTTAAAAGTCCATAAACATAATTCCTTAAAATGAAAACAAATTCTGTGAGTTCTATTTTTCTATTCATAATCTCTTCTACAAAAGAGATCATTTTCTCCTTAAACAATTTTACTTAGCCTAAATTTAGATTTATGAATGTAATAAAACACGAAAAATATTATTTCCATTTCTAATGTTTTATAATGCTTACTTGGATTTCTGCTATTGGTTAAACTTGTTAAGAAGTACTGAAATGTCTTCAAATTCTTTGGTAGCTCAGGCAATACTGCAAATGCTTTCCTATTGAAGTTCGCTGAAACCAGTGTGCCAGGTACCAAAGATCACCTTGTTATTCATTAGTCAGTTAACACACACACACCACATCACATCACATTTGTTATTTATTATAGGCTTTTACATATTATCTTCTGGAGAAAAGATAATGTTTGAAACATAGGAGTCACATACTTTATTGTAAGAAAAAAAACCTTAAAGGAAAACTTGCTGTATGGCTTTCACAGGTAGTGAGTTTGCTATGCTTCTAAAGCAGTGCTATTCCTGAAACCCTAACCAGTGTGGCTGCTAAAATATTTAAATATTCAAATCCCTGAGAAGCAATGAAAACTGTCAATTAAATAGGACTTAGTTATGTGACATATTTTAATTTACATATGATTTTAAAGATTACTAAGATAATATGAATTGATTTTCTTTTTGATGAATTTCAGAATTTCTACTAGAGATTTAAATGCATATAAACTCTGCAAACACAAAGGCAAAAATATCCTTGAAAATGGATTTTGACATTGTCACAAATGATTTTTACCTCCTTTTTACATTTTAAAAATATTTTTTTGCATAGTTGGGATCACTTTCTTCCTTAAAAAGAATACATCTAAAATAGAAATTCAAATGTTAGATATAGCTGAATATGGAAATATTCATTTTCACAATTTATCAGAAATTCATTTTATGTATAAAAAAGTCCAAATTGTAACTGTAATCTTACTATAAAAAGAAAATGTCAATTGAAACCCTCTTTGGAAGTGTACCAGGTAGAAAATAAAATTAATAATTAGTACTATACTTTCTACATGGCTTCTATTTCTCTTTAGCAATTGAGTAAAATAAAAATGAGTGCATTACTTTTCTTCATTTAAAAGCACTTTTGCCAGGACTGGTTTGGCTCAGTGGATAGAGCGTCAACTTGCGGACTGAGGGGTCCCGGGTTCGATTCCGGTTTGGGGCATGTGCCTTGCTTGCGGGCACATCTCCACTGTGGGGTGTGCAGGAGGCGGCTGATTGATTTCTCTCTCTCATCTATGTTTCTGACTTTCTGTCTCTCTCCCTTCCTCTCTGTAAAAAAATCAATAAAATATATTAAAAGCACTTTGACTAAATAATAATCTAGCAAATTTTTGGTAAATAGAATTTGCTTTGTAACAAACATGATATGGTTAGAGAAGCACCTGTAGTTTTATCTTTATAAAACATATTTGAAATGCCTCCTGATCTATAATTATTCTTAGAGATTTGCAATCAAATATTGTTATGGATCATTTAATGGTATCTTAATCTTTTTATAAATATAACTAGTGGCCCAGTGCACAAAATTTGTGCATAGGGGTGGGGGAGGGGGAGGGTGGGAGAGGAAGGGTGTTCCTCAGCCCAGCCTCTCCCCTCTCCCATCTGGGACCCCTCAAAGGATGTCCTACTGCTGGTTTAAAGGGATCAGGCCTAAACAAGCAGTCAGAAATCCTTCTCACAATCTGGGACTGCTGGCTCCTAACCTCTTACCTGCCTGCCTGCTTGCCCCTAACCACACTGCCTGCCTACCTGCGTGCCCCCAACTGCTCCCCTGCTGCCAGCCTGCTCACCCCCAAATGCCCCTCCTGCCAGCCTAATCACCCCCAACTGCTCCCTGTGCCAGTGTGCTCAGCCCCAACTGCCTTCCCTGGTCATCTGTTTACCCTCAACTGCCCCAATGCTGGCCTACGCACTCCAAACTGCCCCGCCCACTGTCCTGATCACCTCCAACTGACCCACACTGATGGCCTGCTCGCCCCCAATGTCCCCAACCCCCACCAGCCTGATTACACACAACAGCCCTCCCCTCTTGGCCTCTTAACTGCCTCTACCTCAGCCCTGCCACCATGGCTTTGTCCAAAAGAATGTCCAGAAAGTTTCCTGGAACATCTCCCAGTCTAATTAGCATAATACCCTTTTTAATTATAGACAGAGGCCTGATGCATGGATGGGGGCTGGCTGGTTTGCCTTGAACAGTGTCCCAGATCAGGGTGAGGAACCCACTGGGGTGCCTGGCCAGCTTGCATGAGGGGCTGAGGGCTGTTTTCAGGCTGGCCACACCCCTTTCAGGTAGGGGTCCCCCTGGGGGGCCTGGCCAACCTGGTTGAGGAGCTGATGGCTGTGTGCAGGCTGGCCAGGCCCCCTGGCAACCCAAGCTTGCAGCCCCTCCTGATTTGCTTTTCTTTTTTTTTCAATGCCTCCTTGACCAGAGTCCAGGGCCAGCTAGAAGCAGTATTCTGGGATTTATTTATCTTCTATAATTGAAACTTGTAGCCTTGAGCTGAGACCAGGGCTGGCCAAGGTGGGTGGGAAGCATGGCTTCCTCCATCGCCAGGGGCAACCCAAACCTCCTACTCACTCCAGCTCTGTGGCTATTGCCAACTTGATTGAGTTAATTTGCATACTCACTCCTGACTGGCTGGTGGGCATGGCTTGTGGGCATAGCAGAGGTACAGTAAATTTGCATGTTTCTGTTTTATTAGATAGGATATTTTATAACATCTTTTTATTATATTTTATAATGAATTTAGACATTCAATTATTCATTGCTTAATTCTAATAGCTCTTCTTTCCCTTCCCTTATATTTCTCTTTCACCTATCTCTAACATACACACACACACACACACACACACACACACACACACACAGACACACACCCCTATTTCTGTGCAAAACTAATAGAGCACAGAGCATGTCTATGAAAACAGGGTATATACCCAGGTTTATTACACTCTGTGAACATATTTTAAAATAACTATTTATTGAACTCTATTTCAATGCACAAAATAAAATAGTAAATTATAATAGAAGCAAAATAGAGTTCAATTTGATTTGTTCTAGCTATACAAAAATTTGCTTCCTAAAAGATATTTACATACAGAGGTTTTTGTTTTCCTAATCTTTCATAATAACAAAATTTAAAATTCTCACTTTCTTTTATTAATTTTCAAATTCTCACTGGACAGGTAGTTTTCTGATAGCTTTGATATTAGGATAGAGATTTAAATTATAGTTAGTGTCTGTCTAATTTTGCAAATAATAAGCTAATTAATATTTACCAGAGGATGAGTGGCATTCCTATGCAGGCATCAGAGACTACACATACTTCTAATAAATGACCAAATATGTGAGAATAAGTTCAAAAGCCTAAATATTGAGATATTTATAGATAAAACACATAAACACAAAGCATCTCCTAAAGTAAGTACATATACTATGTGTCATAATGTATGTTTCCTAGGAGACAATATTCTTTGGCTGCAACCTTGATTCATCATTCACAATTATGCTCATTTAAGACATCAGGTTGACATTCCAGATTGTTGTATTGTTTATTTAATGTTTAGTATATTAAAAATATTTGTATTTTATACATCAGAGCATTTCTTTTATGGGTTTTTGGAGAGAAAGATAAGGGTCAGTAAGATGGTAATGTAGAAGGTAAAAATTAAAAAGGACAGATTCTGCTGTGAAATTCTGACTAATAAAGCAACTTTGCATTTTGCATAATAGGCTAAAGCTTTTGTGTGTTTAGTAAATGTATTCATCTCTGGAGGAGTATTGAAAATATAAAATTTAAAAAAAAGAAAAAGAAAAAATAAAGTAGTAAATTCATCTATAACACTTGCTCGGTTTAGGACCTCTGAGCATCACCTCTGCACTGTCAGGCAGGACCAGTCAGTACAAAAAGATCTGGCTAACCAAACCACAGGTATGCCTCTTACAGAAATGAGTTTCTGTTCCTTGTGGCTATAATAAAAGCTAGATTGAAAATGGGGTTGATTAACATTATGTTCTAATCATTAAGAGTATGGTTTACTTAATACTAGAATAATAAAAATCTCATCATGCCTCTAAGCTCAAAATTAGCACATATAAATATGTATTACTGAATATAATTAAAATCAAATTAAAAATACACTTGGAAGCTCAGATCTCCTATACACTTAGGACCATAGAGTTATTAAAGAAATACCCTAGCTTATATTTTTGTTTGAAATTCTTTCCACTATTGTTGAATAATGTTCATAAATATCATCATAATAGCTTGAATTATATTTGTTACATAAAGTCAAGTACAAATTTTTAAACATTCCCATAGAGGAACCTCATAATATGCATATTATTGAGACTCAAAGTCCTTTAAAACTTCAACTTAAATTTTAATTTATAATATGCATTAACTTTATTAAACCATATATAACTAAAATTAATTCAAAGTGTTCCATTTCATATTCTATTTCTTGCAATTAAGATGACAGTAAGTTATTTTACTCATCGATTTGAATGTCCTTATATATAAATATTGTTAGATTAGAAATTATCCAAGTTATCTCCCTTTTCTAAAATAATATGCTCTTTTTAGTGAGGTTAATACCTATTGTCCTAATTCTCCACTGTTAGAAAAAGAACCCTCAGAGAACTAAGCAGCTGATCTAAGAAAAATACCTATATTGGATCTCACTAGAATAAAAAATATGAACACATATTTGGCTACCAGACACATAAAATGGCTCTTAACATTCATAAGGTAGTTAGAAAAAAAGTTGACATTAATAATTACTTTTATTATTATTTTTATCTTTTTTTATTGTCTAAAGTTTTACATATGTCTCCTTTTTCCCCAACTGACCCCCTCCCTCATGCTTTCCCAGCTCCAGCAAGACCCTCCCATCCCAGGGTCTGTGTCCATTGGTTATGTTAATATGCATACATATAAGTCCTTTGGTTGCTCTCTAAATCCTAACCCCTACCATTTGTCTCTAAATTGATCTATTCTTGTTCATCAAATTATGTTGATTACTATATCCCAAATATGAGTGAGATCATATGATATTTATCTTTCTCTGACTGGCTTATTTTGCTTAAAATATGCTCTGCCATTCCATCCATGCTGTTCCAAAAACAGTTCCTTCTTTTCAATAGCACTTTTATTTTTTATTTATTTTTTTAAAATATATTTTATTGATTTTTTACAGAGAGGAAAGGAGAAAGATAGAAAGTCAGAAACATCGATGAGAGAGAGACATCGATCAGCCGCCTCTTGCACGCCCCACTGTGGAGATGTGCCCGCAGCAAGGTACATGCCCCCGACCGGAATCGAACCCGGGACCTTTCAGTCCGCAAGCCGACGCTCTATCCACTGAGCCAAACCGGTCTCGGCACAATAGCATTTTTAGTATTCTATTGTGTACATATACCACAGTTTTTAACCCGCTCATCTGCTGATGGGCACTTAGGTTGTTTTCAAATCTTAACTATTGTAAATTGTGCTGCTATGAACATAGAGGTGCATATATCTTTTCTGACTGGTATTTCTGTTTTCTTAGGATATAGTCCTATAAATGGTATTACTGGGTCAAATGGGAGTTCCATTTTTAACTTTTTCAGGAAACTCCATACTGTTCTCCACAGTGGCTGCATCAGTCTGCATTCCCACTAGCAGTGCAGGAGAGTTCCTTTTTCTCCACATCCTTGCCAGCACTTATCTTTGTTGATTTATTAATGATAGCCATTCTGACAGGTGTGAGATGGTATCTCATTGTTGTTTTGATTTGCAACAATGAGACTGTGGATAATTAGTGACTTTGAATATGTTTTTATATGTCTCTGGGCCTTCTGTATGTCTTCTTTCAAAAAGTGTCTATTTTGATCCTTTGTCCATTTTTTTATTGTATCGTTTATCTTCCTTTTGTAAAGTTGTATGAGTTCTCTGTACATTTTGAAGATTAAACCCTTATCGGAAATACCATTGGCAAATATGTTCTTTCATGCAGTGGGCTTTCTTGTAGTTTCGTTTATTTATTTATTATTATTTTTTTTTTTTGCTGTGCAGAAACTTTTTGTTTTGATGTAGTCCCATTTCTTTATTTTCTCCTTAGTCTCCATTGCCCTAGGGCTGTTTGTGTAAAGATATTGCTATGACATGTCTGCTATTTTGCTGCCTATGGAGTCTTGTAGGATTTTTACGGTTTCCCGTTTTATATTCAAGTCCTTTAGCCACTTTGAGTCTGTGTTTGTGTATGGTGTAAGTTGGTGATCTAGTTTCATTTTTTTTGCACGTATCTGTCCAAATTTCCCTCCACCATTTATTAAAAATACTGTTTTGACTCCACTGTATGTGCTTGCCTCCTTTGTCAAATATTAATTGAGCATAATGACTTGGGCCAATTTCTGGGTTCTCTGTATAATTACTTTTAAAGGTTACATGTAAAGTTTACCTTTGTTTCTGAAGATATATAACTTTCTTATCTCATAAAAAATGCTTTCAAAATATTTTAAAAGAATTATCTAGATTTTTTCAGTTAATCTCATTATTCAAAACAACCTGAAAATAATTCTTCCAGTAATAGAAGTACTGAGTTATTTAGAAAAGTATATTGCCAAGATCCAATAAAAAAAGCTAATTCCCCTGGTTAATACTTTATGACAATTTTTATTCATATATATCAGCAGGGTAATATATTGAAAAAGAACTATTCCTTTATTCAAATGTTTTTACATTTAGTATTTTGTTTTGTAAGAAAGTCAGAAACAAAGTTTTACTTTGTTTTTGACTATTTAAAAACACTTGACAAAAATAACAGGATTAAATTTTTAATGTATAATTCCCAAGTAATCTTTGCTTTCACAAGGTTGATATAACCCTCTATTATTTTTCAGATATACTTAAATATTTGTGTCTTTAAATTTTTCTTTATATTGATTCTTGCCCATTGAATGCCTCCCCACACCAGACTTTATTTTAATCTATTTAAATACAAATACAACCTCTCTTCAAACCTATCTCACCTGCTGCAACCCACAGAAATATCTCTTTTTACTGAATATATATTATGTTTACTTAGTGCTTATAATCATTATCTTAGTAGTACACTTTTTTTTTTCAAGAGCACCTTATTGATGTCAAATAAATGAATAGTTTTCAGACTTTGTGTTAGCAACTGGACACTAATAGTTAATAAGAAAAGAACATTTCAGAATGAGAAAGCAGCACCTCCAACATCAAATGTACTTCCCGCTGCTCCTTTATGTAAAAGCTTAAATGTCACTTTCTCAGGAGATCTTTCTACACCACCAAAATTTCCACCTTTTCCCACTCACTGTACACTGTTCTTTTCCTCTAATAATTGCTTCAAAATATAATTTTCTATTAGACCACATGCTAAAACCTGCCTCATGATTGATACCATAATTCTAGGATCAACAAACAGTACATACATCTTCAACAAATATTTGCTTGGAGTTAATCTTATCGTGTAGAAAAAGTGGTCAGAAGCTTGAGAACTTTGAAAAAACAAAGCTAAGGAACTTGTAATGTACAATAAAGGTAATGTAGAGTAACGAAAAAAAATTGTAAATCTTTCAGTGAGCAAGATCAGATTGGTGTATTAGCACATTTTGAGAGTAATATGCAGAATTGACTAGAGGAGGTTAAACTTGGAGATAAAGCAAGAGACAAGCAAATATAGCAAGGCAGAGAGTAGATCAACCCTCAGCAGCAGTTATGAGGATCCAGTTGGAAAGAGCCCTGCTTCTGTTGGGGAAAATGCTCTGTCAAACCATTTTTGAGGGTGGAATCTGTCTTTGGGCCTGTGAGCCAACTGACACCTGAGTGCAGCCTGTAGATTTTCTTTCTGTGAATTTAGAAGGAAGGAGATAAATGAGCCAGAATTTGGATAACAATCTGGCAGCAGGAGAGAAAGAAAGTCCAGAAGACAGAGCAAAATGTAACTTTTGAATATTCTACATTCCCTCGCTTCCTGCATTTTCAACTGTCATGCTCTCATCTGCACTTATTACTGTCCATGTCTCTAAAATCTGAAATTAAGTCAACATTAAGCATGAACGGTTTTATGTGATTGAAAAGCCTTGTGAAGTGGGGTAAAAGAAGGAAAACTGAAAGAGATCCTGACCCCTGCATCAACTCTGGCACTAAATGAAAAAGAAGATAGGAAAAAGATGACACTAATGCCAACTGGAGCCAGGGAGAAGTGCCTCCAATATCAACTGGGAAGAGAAGTAGAGGAAGAGTGAAGCTGGACTGAATAAAAGTGGAAGTAAGAATTGTAAAGAGAAGGGGAGAGAATCAAGAACAACTACAAAGTAGAATCAATGAAAGCTAGCTAGACTTGGTTTCAAATTTTTTAGTCTGCATGATGTTGCTGTCAATTACCAAGAGGGAAATAAATAGGGCAAGAATAAATTATTGGGCAGGATGAATAAGGTTAATCTCTAATGTATTAAATCTAAAGCATAAAACAGTGTTGGGTGAAATTCCTAACAAACTGTTAAATGGATAAATATGTACATCATGAGAAAGGCTTGAATTGAAGGTAGAGACTTCATGGTCAATATTTCTGATTCACAATTGAGGTTGACCTCTTTTCATGCAGTGATAAAAATGTAGAATATGAGATAAAAATGTAAATTTCACCCTAGCTAGTTTAGCTCAGTGGATAGAGTATTACCCTGTAGACCTAAGGGTCCTGGGTTCAATTCCAGTCAAGAGCAGGTATCTCTGTTGCAGGCTTTTTCCCAACCCGGGCCCTGGTCAGGACGCGTGCAGGAGGCAACCCATGGATGGGTTTCTCTCACATCGATATTTCTCTTTGTCTTTCCCTCTCTCTTCCACTCTCTCTAAAAATTAATGGAAAAATATCCTTGGGTGAGGATTAAATAATAATAATAATTTTTAAAAATATAATTCTCAGTGATAGAAATCTCTCAAAAAGGCAGTATATAAAATATATAAGAATGATGAAGATCATAGGAGATAGTGCTAGGAAATATATGAACATATAAATGCATAAGTATTCACAAAATAATCAAATATAACGATAACCCATGTATACCAGAGGAGAAATGACTATTGGAATTATTACTATACTGAAGGCGATGAATATTTTACCTTGGAAAATAATGAGGCAATATAAAGGGAAATGAAATTCTGTTAAGAATTAGAGGCTATTCTGGATTCTTTAAAAGGAGGAAATCTAAAGTCACAGGTTAGTATTATACCCTATGTTTCTCTCAGTTCCTATTTTTCTTACATAATATATACTTTTGGATCTAAGACACCAGTGATTGTTAGACATTAATTTTATGTATCTCTTCAAAAGAAAAACAAAATTACCGTTGATTGAAGATGCAATGCTTCGTGCACTGGGGAACTGGGAGGGTGTGTCCCTCAGCCCAGCCTGCACCCTCTTGCAGTCTAGGAGCCCTCAGGTGGGATCAGGCCTAAGCCATCAGTCTGGCATCCTAAGTGCTGCCACGGAGGCAGGAGAGGATCCCACCACCACCGCTGTGCTCCCAGCCCTGAGCCAGGCTTCTGGCTGAGCATCCCTCCCCCTATTGGAGCTCACTGACCACCAAGGGGCAGCCCCTACATTGAGTGTCTGACCCCTGGTGGAGAGTGCACATCAAAGCAAAACCTGTCATTTTGCCATTAGCTGAAACCAGCTCTCCAACATCCACCACGGGGTCCCAGATTGTGAGAGGGTACAGGGCCAGGCCAAGGGATGCCATGGGTGCACACTTGGGTTGGAGAAGGACACAGGAGGTTTACCAGCCAGGGAGGGACCTCGGGAGGGCTCCAGGGCATGTCTGGCCCATTTCACTCAGTCCTGATTGAGTCCAGACCACAGCAGCAAGCTAACCTATGATCAGAGCATCTGTCCACTGGTGGTCAGTGCACATCATAGCAAGCGATTGATTGGTCTTAGCATATCATTAGCATATTACAGACACTTAGCATATCAGGCTTTTATTATAAAGGATTATAAACATATCAATATCAGATATTAAAGTGTGAAATAATGTAAATCGTTAAACCACTGAAATACATAATTTAAAAAAAACACCTGGCAAAATGGCAATGATTCTCCTTACATTTTTCTTAGAATATTTTTATCATCATGTTCCCCAAACAATATGCATTTCTAATATTTTTTTTTAATTATGAGTGTTCTAATTGAGGGAGTAGACCCAAGTTATTATTAGCCCCAAAATATCCAAAGAAAACCCAGATCTTTCAATGTATATGAGTGATGTTTAGTTAGGAGATAGCATTTCACTGCAACAATAAAAGAGACTTTTTAGGTATCTTAATCATCTTGCAATATGGACAAATTTACAATGACAAGCTAATCTAATCCATCATTCAACTAATGTTCCCACTAGTATATATCTTACCATTGTTAAGATGTTGAGAACCAGTTTAGACAAAGTATTACAATATTTTAGTCCAGGAGAGATTTCCTCTTTCTACAGAAACCTTTTTCAGATATCCATTTGAGGTCTATGCTGTCCTCTTACCCAGACATCAGAAAATTTGGTAGTTGGGTTAACAACTTCAGAATGTGGGTGGGATTTGACTCTTGTTTATCTGTGTACTCAACTTCTGACTGAGAGTGAACAATAAACCCTATCAAAACGCTTATTTTACTGTTTGTATTGCAGTTCAGATATATCATCTCCAGAGTCTTAAATGATATCATCCAACTGCTCCTCCATCAATGATGTGGTTGAGAAAAGCCCATTGAGCAGAAGGAAAAGAAAAATCTGATTTTTATGGTTGATTAGACAACAACTTGGTATGTGACTGTGACACCTCAAACAGTAGTAAAGAGGTGGATTGGTCATGTTTCCAGATAAAATGGATCTATTCTTCTGTCTCCCTTGATGTGGAGATTCAAACCTAAAAACACTAATCCCCAAAGTGGTAGATGACTGTCTCTATGAACATCAATTTACTATTTCATTGTCTTTACTGGAATAATTTAATTATTCCAATTAACTTTATTGTTCATTAGAGAGATTTCAATAAAGTCCCACCAATTCTTCAATAGAAAACATAAACAGCTAGCTTAAAATACTTCACCTTAAAATCCTTATCTTGCTGATTCCAATCCTACTCTCTTAAACAGTAACATCTTATCTTTACCCAATCTCAGTCAGGCTCCCAAAATAAAATGTCCATCCTAAACCAAATTCAAATTCTTAAATTTGCTCTTTCCTCTCCACAAAAAAACCAGAGTTCAGTGAAGATAACATTTTCCTTTAACCTCAGTAAAGAATAAACTAAGCCAAGTCTTATAAAAGATTTGGGAAGGCAACACTATCATGATATCATTCAAATCTACTAATTATTCAGACAAATTATGTCTGTATTTAATTTATCCTAGCATACTAAGATGTCCTGCTATACAAAAGGTGATCAACATAAGAATAAGGAACCCCCAATTTCACTGCAGGCTCATCAAGATATAAATAAAAGGGGGCAGTGCTTTAGTAAAACCTGATAAAATAATGCTGTTAATTTTTTATAAGCCAAGGAATAGAAATACTGTAACTGTTTTTAGTGTGTACAATTATAATTTAATTTGTTATAATAGTGTGAAATGTTCATTATTACTTCTCTCTTTTCTGCCTAAGGCACTGTACAAAATTATGTTACGTGTCAATGGTTATTTTTCTTGTTGGTGTACAATTTTAAATACATAAATATTCTACTTCAGAACAAAGACCAGCATTTGCTTTCTTAATTACTTGTTCATTTTGATAGTGACAGCTGATGTTGTTGGCATTATTAAAGCAATTGTATGGAGATATCACCACATAATTGTGAGAGGCCATGAAATTTTATATTGAGATGCATATTTTCTTTCTAATTGCTCCAGAAAAACCATGTTGAATGAAGGAAATTCTTTCCTTTGACCCTATCCTCTGCACTGGAGCCAATGATTGACCTTTTGCACAGCATAAGAGAGTTTATAATGGTAGAAATGCTACAATAGCAGGTTACAAGTCAATTCTATGACTTCATTAAAATTGCTGTCATTTGATATTAAATTAGGTCAGAATGTGCAAACATTTTTCAACTATAGTTGATTAGGTTTTAAAAACTATTCTACCTAAAAGCCCTCTTTGCAGCTAAGCAATCTTCCTGAAGTATAGCAAAGTATGAGGGGCAAAAGAGCAGAGGCACTTTTAAATCCACAAATACAAATGGTTTACTCTGTTGACACATATGAAAAATAAAATAATTAATTGAAATTTGTACTTACTGAATGAAGCTAGTCAATCTCTTATTAACAGGCTTGTTTGTACTACAAAATAACAGCGTGAACTTGAGCAAGGCCTTTAAAACACTGAATATTCACAGGGAGCAGAAGTAGAAGGGTTCAACTTCATACTATCTGGAATTCTCCTCCACTTATGTCCATTCTTCTGTCATTTAAGTGCCACATTTAACACAGTAAATTGAATACACAAAATAATGTGTTTGTCCTATTTCGACCAAGTCAAATATTTTAAATATTGACATGAGAAACTCAATATTAAATTAATGGACTAATCTATTAACCAATTAATGAAGTGGTCAAGTAAAAACACACACACACACAATAAAAAAATATATAAAAATCTTGAAATATTTACAGTGAAAATAGATTACTACTTACAATTTTTTAGTCTTGTTTGTAAGTGATATCTTATTTCTGTACCCTATTGATAAACCATAAATAAATCATTGCTTTTTCAAAGACAACAATTAGTGAACATTTTTACACTAATTCAGTCATTTATAAGAACTAGGGGGAAGAAATATGGGCAAAATATTAAAAATTATATAAAATTTTCTATGCATTTTAAAATATATTCACATTTTTGTAATACAGAATCCTTATAAAATGATACTTCTGGATAAAGTTTTTGAAGAATTAGGATTGTTTTCTTGTAACATATTCATAAATAAAACTAACTGTTTAGATAGGTACATTTCCAAAATTCATTATACAGCTTACAATCTTAGAGTAGACAGAATATAACTTTTTTTCTTAATTTGGAGCTATAACAATTTCTAAAATGCTATGGAATAATATATTGCAATACAGTAATGCTTCATGCCCTGCTCATACAGATGAAGACATGGGTTCCTACATTAAATGACCCCATACTGCTCTATTTTATGACTTCGTCTACTTTCCAAAGCTTTTTGATTTTGCTTTTCCCTTTAGGCCAGCAGTCCTTATTTTTCACTACATTAAGCATGTCTGCATGTAGCAAACTTTTTCTCCTCTTCTAAGATGTTACTATAATTTTCAAGAGTTTAGAATTGTATGTAAAATTAGAAGGATCAAGGTCTAGAAAGATAGTGAAAAGAACCCATCATTTAATGTTAAGATTTGGGTTAATATTAGCTATGTGAACTGCAATAAATATTTTAATCATGTAGTATTTGCTTCCTGTACTTGGGATATATTAACACCTATTTCAAAGTGTTATTGTGATAATTTGATGAGAAGATAACATATTTGAAATCCCTTGTAAACTGTAAACTGAATACAAATGTTTATAGGATTACTATTGTCATTTTTAGAACTCTACTGCCATCTAATGGCTACTATGCAGATAACAGGTACTCTAACCTTTGAAAGCAGAAATGAAAAAAGCAAAGGCACCAGCTGATCAAACCCAAAGTAATAATAGCACATTTTCATCTTTACTACATCTGCTACCCAAAGAGTGTATTACAGTAGAACATTGTGCACCTTTATTGTAACTACTCTTTCTAGAAACTAAACATCATTGAGAGCTTTATATAGTGAATAGTGAAAACAGTAGGTAGGCATCAAGTCAAAAAGTATAATGTAATCCCTACTTCTGCCACTTAACTAGATTGTAATCCTGGACCAACAACAATGCCCTTCTGTGTTTTCATCCCTTCATCCATGACTGAAAATAGTAATAAATGTACTTTCTAGAAGCTTGATGATAGAATTAAATGAGGTCATCCCAAGTGCTTACAAATTGTTGCTTAAAAATAACCAAAAACACAACTTAGTGCCTAGACCAGTCCTAGCACAACACAAATGCTTCAGTAAATAAGTATCAGTTAATTTTAGCTTCTTTCATGAAGTCAAAGGCAAACACATATAAACTATGTCGGTAAGTGAAAAGTCAGTAGAAAGAAGAGCCAGTTTCAAAAAAAAAAAAAAGTTATAGTGTAGCTGTGATTTTTAAATTTCATATAAATTAATTTGATTATTCCAAAGTATCATAAAAATTAAACACAGAGGCTTCAGAGTTGGAAAAACTTTCATCCAGGTGAGACAGCTACTTTCTGTAACATTTTATCACCCAAAGCTTCAATTTTCTCAAATCTGAAAGTTATCATGTAACTCATTGAATTGGTACTTAGACTTAAAAATATGTTATTTGTTATTCTTTTATCATTTTATTTAATGCTATGATTGTATAAATTTTGAAATACATAAGGATCACAAAATTAATTGCATATGTTGTGGCATTCTATAGTTAAAATTTGAGAAATACTATTCTTGAAAATGAGGTTGAGATATCCCATTAATAGAGAAAGCAATAATCACCAAAATTATTATCATAGATAATATAAAAAGTGTTATCTGTTAAAAGGTCTTAAGAATATTATATGTCAGATGAGCCAGATCTTTCTACCGGGTCTTTTAAACATATTATTTATTACAACAAATATATAAGGTAGATACTTTTGTTGTTCTCATTTTCAGATGAAGAAAGGGAAACTAAGACATTAAATAATTTGCTCAATTTTACATAGCCTGGTTGTTGTCTGAGATTTGCTTAGAGTTAAGATTTCTAGCTACCACCAGTATATTGGAATTCTAAAATTAAGTGTCATTTATTTCTTAGCTTTAAACACTCAAATTGAAGATAGATACTTTACACACATTTCTTCTGACACAGACATACTAAAGTTGTAAAAATCTGTAGTTTATTTTTATAATTTTCCCTGTGTGAATATTGTGATCTATATAATATCATTCATATTAGCAAAATCACTAGGGTTTCATCTCTGCTCTGCTGTACCATAATCCATTAAAAATTAGTAACAAAAATTACCTACTTAATTAATAGGCACAGGAGGAGTTTCTAACTCACTGCAGAATTTTATGCTGCATGCTCATCAGACTCAAAATAATTTAACAACTACCTAATTAATATCTAATTGGGCCATTACTTTCCATTTGCATCCAGACATATACCAAGAGATACTGCCCTAGGTGTTTTTAGATATAAATTTTTAAATAAATAATAAGAGCAATATAAAATTTCTTCACACAGCCATGAAAATGACCATTACCTTCTTTTAATCAAGAATAATATCTAACTAAAATGTGTTTTCAATTAAGTAACTCAGCTGCAAATTGTTAAGGTCAAATTTAATACAAAGTGACAGCCTATTTTCTGATTATTAAAAATTTGAGTTAATAAGCTTTAAAGTATTTCACAGGAATTTGTTATTTCTTTAAAAAATTGTCATTTTAAATATGTTGTAGTATTTTGGACCTATGACTAAGATTGCAAAAAAATGTTTTCGTGCATTTCAATGCATTGGTTTTAACACAAAGAAATGTACCACTTGTTACAAGCCAAGTGCCTTAATAATTTTTTTTGAATAATAGGTACTAATAAATACTTAAAATGTTACACAGAATTTAAATAATAAAATTCAAATAATGCATGTTTTAAAATAATACATATCAATGATGAATCATTAAGAAATTAAGGACTATGAAAAATAATAGGACAAACTCTTCGACAAGAAATTAAAACTAAAATTTAAGAGAAGTAACCAACTTGAATTGGACTCCTGTTTTATTCTAGGCAACTGTGAAAAGCACTTTATACATAAATATGTTATTCATCTTTGTAGGATTATTTCTATTATTTTTATTTTACAAAAGAGGAAAGTCAGCTCAGAAACAGTGGATGACCTGCCCAAGGACAGTCTGACAAAACTGGAATTCTAATTTGAATGTGTCTGTCTCCAAAATGGCCATTATCTTTTGATGTGAATTTGTAATTTTATTAAAAATTTGAATGGGCCCAGTCCATTTAGCTCAGTGGATAGAGCTTTGGCCTGTGGACTGGAAGGTCCCAGGTTCGATTCCGGTCAAGGGCATGTACCTTGGTTGCAGGCACATCCCCAGAGGGAAGTGTGCAGGAAGCAGTTAACTGATGTTACTCTCCCATTACTGTTTCTGATTCTCTCTTTCTCTCCATTCTTCTCTGTAAAAAAATCAATAATATATATATATTTTTTAAATTTAAATGCCTCTTAATGATGAAGTATTCAGAGTTATTGTGAGGATTAAGTTAAGGTAGCTGAGGAAAAAGGCATTGCTCATTATAGGGATTCAGTTTTTCTTCCCATCAACTTAGGTTTCCAGCTACTAATTGCTAAGCCTTACACTGGGATTAACACAGGAGCCAACAAATGAATGGGAGAAACAGTATTTTAATGACCATGTTCCAAATAGGTAACAACAAAATGTGTTTTAGCTTTCTTTCCTTTTGGCTTTAAGTCATTTGATGAATTATGATGCGTCACTGTCAAATTAGCCAGGTACCTATTTCCCATCAGCTCGAGCCACTGTCAGGCTGCTACTTACCGTAACAGCCCACATAGAAATGTCACTGTGTTCTAGTTTATTGAGGAAAAGAATAGCTACGGAGTAGGTGTTCCAGAACCCAAATTCCTATTTCTTCATAGAACAGTGTGTACTGTTATGTATTTAATTGGTGTTTTGATCACATCTATTTGTAGGAGAGTTATCTTATTTAGTTATACGGTATCATTTTGGAGGACTCGTCAGAAAGTAGCAGTGATGAACACTGGATATTATCAGGCTCTATGGTACTTACCTTATGGCTGATGAAAATGCGTGATAACATGTACTTTAAGTATTCTGAATATTACAATTATCCCAGGAATATGGACTATGGACAAGGAACTAAGTTTCAGTTTAAATGAAATCCTCATAAAGTTCCGAGCTTTGCCTGAACTGCTCTGTCACCATTTAGAACTGCTTCTATTGAGCACAATTGCTACCAACTTGCACAGAAAGTAGCTGCTGAAGAAATTGTGGTTGAAGGCACATGTCTTCTGGTACATTCTGGTCATTCATGACCAAATTGTGGTTCAAATTGATTATTTGTTGGCGGCAGTGATCAAAATTAACCATTTCATCTTGTTTTAGAATCTCATAATACACACCTTCCTAATCCCACCAAACGCAGAGCTTTGTCTTCTTTCCAAAGTGATTTATTTGCTCATGCAGTCGATGTCGATGGTTGACTTGAATAACCCATGATTTTGTGTTTGGGATTCTCAAAATAAATCCACTTTTCATTTCCAGTCGCAATTTGATGCAAAAGAAGACTGTCTTTTATGCTATTGAAGTAAGATTTTACTGATGACTTTTCAATTTTCCATTTGTCTTTCGTTCAGTTGATGTACCCCCCATTTTCCTTCCTTTAAAATCCCATTGCTTGTAAATGATCAGAAATTGTTTGCTGAGCAACTTTTAATCTTTATGTTGTTTTTAAGTTTGACACACATCTTCATCCAATAATGCTTGTAATTGTTAGTCTTCAAACTTTTCTAGTTGAACTGGACATTGTTTGTTTTTCATGTCAAAATCATCACTTTTAAAGCATTTAAACCAGCTTTCACAAATATCTTAAGATGGAGCATGTTCACCATAAGCTTCCCGAAATATACAACAAAATATTTTAATACATTATTTTGAAGAATAATGTATTAAAACTTCCTGCAAATGCTCTTCTTTTTTGGCACAAAATTCCACATTTTTTAAGTGTAAAATTATCTATGATGTTGACACATTAGAATATTTGACATATGAAGTTTTGAAGCCTGCTGTCACTATAACAAAATAGCATACATATAAAATCACATATATATCAACATATGTGTAACGCATCTATTGAAAAAAGTCTGCATTAGTAACTGGTATACTTGATATTTGACTTAATAGTTTTAAAACAAAAATACTTCTCTAATCTTTTAAAAAAACTTATCTTGGCCTTATTATAAACTTCAGTGAACTTTGTTTTAATAATACTCTATAGCTAAAAGTAGGTATTTTCGTCCTAGCAAAGTTATTAAAAACCCTTTAATGATTTACAATAATGTAAATACTAGTAGGATTTATAGTATCATTATTTTCATTTCAAACTTTTGAAAACCACTTTTATTTCAACTATTATTTCAGAGGGTTTAGTTATCAATATCAATTATCAATAATATTCTTATATTCTGGAAAAACTTTTAGTTATAATTTGTAATAAAGAAAACAAATTGTGTAAAGTTACTAGAAATTCTTATTTCTGAACTAATGTGCTAAATAAATATTTGGGGCTTTTTCAAAACCTATAATGTGGCATCCAATGTGAAACAGGGTTTCAGGGACAATGTATCAAACAACATTAAATAAGCAAACACATTATAAAGTATCTCATTTATCAGCACTGCATTCATAATAGTGCTGTATACAATATAACTCTATGTGTCTTATGAACAATTTGATTAAATTAATTGATTAAGAACCTTAGCAGTTTTAACCAAACTACCTTCATCTTAGTAGACTCAGGAGATTCGTAGTATTTACTACATCATTATTTTCTTGACAATAAATTAATAAAATACATACTTATAAAAAAGAAACTGGAGTTAAAAGATATTCATTTTTGTTCCCAAACAAATAGTTAAGCCTTTATGTTTTTAAGAAATGTTTTACCCTTTATCATGGTTGCCTACCAAACATAACTGAGATAGATACATTATCTATAATCATTATAAATTATTACTTGGTTTTATTTTTGCTGTAAAGTATTTACAAGTGCATAAAATAAAATAAAAATATTATGACTAATAAATAAACCTGTCTCCTCAGCATTGATCATTTTCAATAACTTTCCAACTTTGTTTCATCAATTATTACCTCCAAATTTGTAGGCAAAACAAATATTAGATATCATATTGTTTTAAGCATGCATCCCTTTAGCTTTCCTTAAAAACTAACAAAAAATAAATATTTTCACCGAAACCGGTTTGGTTCAGTGGATAGAGCATCAGCCTGGGGACTGAAAGGTCCCAGGTTTGATTCCAGTCAAGGGCATGTACATTGGTTGTGGGCACATCCCCAATAGGGGGCATGCAGGAGGCTGATCAATGTCTCTCTCATCGATGTTTCTGGCTTTCTGTCTCTTTCCCTTCCTCTCTGTGAAAAATCAATAAAATATATTTTTTTAAAATAAATATTTCCACACCTCCAGAATAAATAATAATTCAATTACTTTTCAAATTTCTCTGTTAAGAATTATACTTTTATGTTAATTTTATGTTCTTCAACATGAATGCTAACATTCCATTTGTCATTTTTTATCTACAATACCTAACACCTCTTTTTATAAAACCATGTAGAATTCCTTAAATTCTATATTTGGCTGCTGGACCTAATTCCTATATTTCCCATAAAATCATAGTTCAACCAGACAATAGAATAGACATAGATATTTATGGACAATGTAAGTGGTAGGACTATAAACTTCTCTAGGCATTAAGAGGGACAGTATGTCTAATTGTCACACTTTTAGGGACATTAAGATTGATTAGAGGGTTTAGGTATTGCCAGTCTAACCCATTATTATAACATTCTCCAACAATAATACCTCCTTACAATCATTCTACAGCACAGAGTGACACTTTCAATATTCCTTGTAATGACTGCTTCCTATACCAGTGTATATTCAACAAGTGTCCTGTTGCAAATACAAAAATTTGCAATGAGTCATTATTTGCATACATTATTTTGAATTTCCACTGATTTAGGATTAAATTCTAGAAGGTGGACAGTTTTATTTAAAGGTAAATGCATGTATAGTCTTGAAAGAAATTGACAAATTTGCGAGAGTTTGACAAATTTCCCTCCATTTTCACCATTTGTAAATCCTTTATGATAAACATGAATGACAAAATTGAAGTTATCTGCAAAAAAGTGAGAAAAATTTATATTTTCAAAAAATACCTTTCAAATCAACTGCTGAAAGAATATCTCAAGGAACAGTTATTCGTTTTGTATTCAACTAAATAATTTAACTTTAAAAAAAAACTATGTTTTTATTAATTGATAGAGAGATAGGAATGAAGAAGGATGGAGAGATAGAAACAGATAAGAGAGAAGCATCATCGATTGGCTGCCTCCTGCATGTCCCCTACTGGAGACTGAATCCAAAACCCAGGCATATGCCTTGACCAGGAATTGAATCAATGATCTCTTGGTCAACAACTGAAACACACTGGCTATTTTTAAGTAACTTCTTATTAATATTAATGTAAAAGCAAGTGCAAAAATTATAAAACTGTAATCACCCTCTTTGACAACTATTAACATGACATACTTAAAAATAAAAATATTCCATGAACAAAAATTCATCACAAAATATTAGAGCTTAAAATAATATATAAATGCTAATATTGAAATATAGTCACTGAACTCCAAGAGGCTGATTTTCTCAAATATATATATGTAGTAGAATACACAATTTCTTAGCTCCAATTTAATTTTATTTCTAATTTGATTTGAAAATGACAGTGTCAAAGGTATTATTCATAATAAAAAGTAAATAAAAGCTTGTCCTTGTAGTCAAATATCTAAATTTGAAGGAATAATTTATTCCTGTAACAGTTTCAAAAGGAGTAATTTTGATATATGTGACAAGACATTTTATGCTTTAATGTAATTTTGAAGTATTAATAATATAATGGGCTCCCTTATTAATTCATTCAACAAGAATTTATCTCATACTATAATTCTATTTATGTGTGTGTATGTATTAACCAGAGTCCCAGTGCATGAAATCTGTGCATGGGGGATGGGGCAGGGTGTTCCTCAGCCCAGCCTGCACCTTCTACAATCTGGGATACCTCTCACAATCCAGGACTGCTGACTCATAACTGCTTGCCTGCTTGCCTGCCTTCCTGATTGCCCCTAACCTCATCTGCCTGCCAGCCTGATCACCCGCTAACAACTCCCCTGCCAGCCTGTTTGCCCCTAACTGCCCTCCCCTGCAGGCCTGGTCATCCCTAACTGCCCTCACCTACAGGTCTGGTCACCCCTAAATGCCCACCCCTGCAAGCTCAATCATCCCCAACTTCCCTTCTCTGCTGGCCTGGTCACCCCTAACTGCCCTCTCATGCAGGCTTTATCACCCTAAACTGCCCTCCATTGAAATCCTCGTCCCTGCCAACTGCCCTCCCCTGCAGGCCTGATCCCTCCCAACTGCTCTCCCCTGCTGGCCATCTTGTGTCCAAATGGGGGGAGCCATCTCGTGAGTTTAAGTGATGGTCAATTTGCATATTACTCTCTTATTAGATAGTATAGAGGCCTGGTGCATGGGTGGCAGTCAGCTGGTTTGCCCTGAAAGATATCCCGGATAAGGGTGGGTGTTCACTTGGGGCATGGGCCAGCCTGGACAAGGGGTTTGTGGTGGTTTGCAGGCCAGCCACACTCCCTAGCAACCTTAGTGGAGGCCCTGTATCTGGGATTTATTTATCTTCTACAATTGAAACTTTGTAGCCTTGAGTGGAGCCAAGCCTCCTACTTGCTCCATGGCTGCAGCCACTTTTGTTAGAATTTATTTATTTTCTATAATTGAAGCTTTTTGCCTTATGTGGAGGCCTAGGCCCACCAGGAGGTGTGGAAAGCCTGGTTTCTTCCATAGCCTGGAAAAGCTAAGCTTCCTACTCGCTCCGTGGCTGCAGCCATCTTAGTCACATTGATTTGCATACTCGCTCCTAATTGGCTAGTGTGTGTGGCTTGTGGGTGTAGCAGAGTGATGGTTAATTTACATATTACTCTTCTATTAGATAGGACAAACATGTATTTGTGGTTGCTATTGATAATTATTAATTTTGAGGTCAACTTTATTGCATCAACATAAATGTTGCAGTTATTATTGAAGTGACAGATTTGAAACAGTAAGTCGACATCCACCAACCTTCCTTTTGGTTATATAAAGTAAATTAAAAATTGAATTTTAATTATTATTTTCCTCCAAAAATATTAACTATTTCATTAAGCATTTAATGTGGATTTTGATATTTAAACAACTTTTATTTTACAAGATTTTTAAAAATTTATAATCCTCTTCCAAAAGGATTTAGATTTCATAATGCATTTTAAGATCTACAGAACCATGAGTCGATGGTGTACAGCAAGTGCCTTGCACAAATTGGAGATTGAAAAGAATGAAAGCAGCCTAAACAATAGGTAGCTCATCATGGAAAGAATTGTATATTGGTGTGCATATGTTTCATACTTACCAGGTGGATGAAGAGTTTGTTCCTCTAATAATTCCAGATCAAGCATTAGATCGTCTTCATCTAGTTCACAAGATCCCAAATTATTCAAAACATCCTGAAGAAAAAGCAAAGTCAATAGTTATAGACCAGAACACAGAAAAGCATAAAATATTCATACACAGATGTCCTAAAGTACAATAACCAACAACCTCTCAAATTAGACGTGAAACATTTTACTTGATACCTAAGTTATTTGACTATCTTTAAGATTATCAGTCCAATAAAAATTCCAAGAATTATTACAAAAATCTAACTTTTCCAATTATTTACCTGTTAGCTTTTTAAAAGATACGTAGAATTAAACAGAAATATCTATGTGAGTAGATATCAAATATATTAGAATACAGTAAGTTATTTGTTTTAATCAAAAGGTCTTTTATAATGATTGTTGGAAAGGTGACATTTTTACTCACTGAACAAAGAGATACAAGATTTTTCAAATGTATAAAATCTGTGAAATGAAACAGGATTATTTTTGTAATATTTATCTTCCAAATCTATATAACATTTTTCTGACACATTTCATAAATTGTTTCTCAAACAAATATTGTACACAGTGTCAACTGTGAGACACTAATTTAGAACACACTTGGAAGTGAGGATCCGGTTATCAATTCTCTAACATTAGCTAGTTTAGAAAATATTAATGAAATAAATAAATATCCATTAGATTAAAGATTAACTACTGAGTTTTATAATACTATGAACATCAGGGCTAGTGTCCGTCTTTTTTTCCTTCTTTCCTTCCTTCTTTCTTTTTAAGAAGGCAAATAGCTAAGTTAAACCAGTAGACTATATTGAGAAGTCCTAAAGGAAAACAATGAGTGATATGCTTAGATAGGAATTTTGGAGAAAGGAATAAATGATTGATTTGCATACTTTTGTACACAGACAGATAATAAATATATTAATAAAAGCAAGAACTAAAATTTAGAGACTAAGATTGAAATAACAAAGTACAAAAAAAAAAAAAATAGGGCAAGGAAAAAGAACCTAAATACTAAATGGTACCACAACTCTAATCACTTTTTCCATTGATTTGAATGTTATCGTAATTCATATTTAAAGAAGTAAATCTTCATTATGAAAAGACTAATGATATTGTTACATGTTAGTTCTTCAGCATTAAAGTAAGGACACTATAATTTATAAATATACTACCCTCATTATGAAATTATAATTAACATTATTAAACTTTAGAAATGCATCATTCATAAATACAGCACAATAGCTTCAAAGGTTATATACGTTTAAAAATCTGAGTACTTCTTCCTACAAATGAAAGTTACAAGGAATTATTATTTTTTAAATATATTTTTATTGATTTTTCAGAGAGGAAGGGAGAGGGATAGAGAGTTAGAAAAATCAATGAGAGAGAGACATCATTCTGCCACCTCCTGCACACCCCCTACTGGGGATGTGCCCACAACCAAGGCACATGCCCCTGATCGGAATTGAACCTGGGACCCTTCAGTCCACAGGCCGATGCTGTAGCCACTGAGCCAAACGGGTTTTGGCAGAAGGAATTATTTTGTACTACATCATACTTTATTGCATTTTACTGTAGTACTAGAGGCCTGGTGCACGAAATTCTTGTATGGGGGCTGAAGGGGGGGGTGTCCCCACAGCCCAGCCTGCACTCTTTCCAATATGGGACTCCTCAGGGGATGTCCGACTGCGCGATTAGGCCTGATCCTACTGGGCAGTCGGACATCCCTTTCAGAATGCAGGACTGCTGGCTCCCAACTGCTAACCTTCCTGCCTTCCTGATTGCCCCTAACCGCTTCTGCCTCTCAGCCTGATCATCCCCTAAGGATCCCCCTGTCAGCCTGATTGATATATAACTGCTCCCCTGCCAGCCTGTTTGCTCCTAACTGCTCTCCCCTGCAAGCCTGACCACCCCTAACTGCCCTCCCCAGTAGGCCTTGTCATCCCTAACTGCCCTCCCCTGCAGATTCTGTCACCCTCAACTGCCCTCCCTTGCAGACCTGGTGCCTCTGAACTGCCCTTCCCTGCTGCCCATCTTGTGATGGCCATCTTTTGTCCACATGGGGGCAATCATCTTGTATGTTGAAGTGATGGTCAATTTGCACATTACTCTTCTATTAGATAGGATAGAGGCCAGCTGGCACATGGACGGGGACCAGCTGGTT